>ML821197.1:24042-34601 GCA_009831015.1 Picea engelmannii
AGACCTAATAGAAGCTTTCGCTTCTAGAAGGATCTTCCTCTAGATGCTTCTCTTAATAGACATATTTAGTATAAATAAGGGTCGAGGGTATGAAAACCCTAGCTTGGAGATTATTGTAACAGAGCGTTGCTTGACTGGAGGTTTCCCCCTCGAAGAGGCCTGTGAACATTTCCATCTGAGTCAAAGTGTTCTTTCTGTTGCTATTTTGTATATCATTTCTGTGTATTGTGAAGATTATGCTGGATATTTTACTGTTATTCTGTCATTTCTAGCATTTCATTTCTGTTCTGCATATTTTATATATCTGGTATCTTGCAGGTTTCAGGAGATGACAAATGATAACACTGCCTAAAAGAATTAAAATCTTTGTAAGAATTTTTGTGTATTGTTTTCAAGACATGGGCTATGACATCAACAATTATTTTGTTTTTGAAATGCTAATTCCATGTGTGTTATAAATTGTCATACATTTCCTTAACAAACCACTTAACTGATTTATTTTCGTTACAGATTGTTCATTATAGAATTGAGATTACATGTCTTATGCGAGATAAAGGAATGGATCGAGTAAGCATGGTGGAAAAATAAATAATAATGGAACACTATGCCTCTGCTCCTATTCACTGTGACTGTCAAAATCATTCTAAGACTGCAGGCTATCCATTACAGGAGGAATAAAATTGCATTTCACACAGAGGTACCATATGGAGCACCATATGGAGTGAAATATGGAGTGTTGTATGAAGTTCCATTTCAAAGACCATGTGAGGTGTCGTACGACGTGCCATATGGAAGTATACACCAGCAACTGTCCATAATTTTAGGTAACCAAGAATCAATTACATTTATTTGAATTAGTTCATGGAAATTAAGACTAAATGATGCAAACCTTAGACATTTTTATAATCAAATGTCCAAGTCAAAGAATTGGACATTGATCTAAACACTTAATCATTGTGATTGCCTCCCAAAACATGCCTTCAAATTCGAAATCAACGCTCACACATGGAAATTCATGCATGTGAATTCATCGATGAATGAAACTGTTCCATCCTCGATGCACTAAAAAATGAAGGGATTGCTCAATTTGGTTATTCATTTATGCCTTGCGCTTACCCTCTGTCTCATTGTGCCCAACCTTTGCTTAAACGTGCTCAATCTCTGCTTAATCCTGTTTGTCCATGGACCAGTCGCACCCATCCTCTATCAAATTTCTCCCTCTGTCCATTTCTCCACACTGTCATCATGCCCAGGTGGTATGAGCCGTCCTCCTATGCTGACCTCTTCGCCATCCTTGAGTTCGTATAGTGAAAAGAAGTGTTCCTTCGCGCAAGCCGGGGGCCATTCTTGGATCACTTGCAGGGCCACGAGAACGGCATTTCGATGCAATTCTTCCTTGGTTTTGATGGAAATATGGTGTGCGTGGGGTCTCTCACCTTCGAGGTCTCTGAGGAATCCATAGCCACAACCACAAATCTTCCAAGAGTTGGGGATAGATGGTTTAAACACCACCAGTTTCCACGATTGAGCTATAACATGGTTTTTAAACCTGAATTTTAGAACATCTATGGAGCTAAAGGATACTCCAAGGAGTGGATTAAAGAGGAGATAATTAGCCCTCTCATAGTCATCACCAGACTGATCACATGCGAAGGTAGATATTTTGTCTTTAAAGCCTGTCACTTTCAATTATTAGCCCACTTTCAGTTCAATAAGTCATTGAAATTTCCCTTTTGTTTCTTAAAGAGTCTTGAGAAGATGTCTTCCCAAGTGAGGAAGAATGTATCCAATCCCCATAACAACATATTTCACCACAGCCTTATCAAACTACTTGTCATAGCCGAGTTGGAAAAACAAGGGAAAACGTGGGATAAGTTCATTTACCAATTTGCAAACCCTCATCTTACAATCAAGACTAGCAAGAAGAAATTGGATCTAGTGATTGTTAATTCACCCAAACCCCATTCTTTGAAGACTCCAAACCCTCATTCTCAAGCTATTCCTTTATTGGACCAAAAGTCCAAGAAACTTGTTGATACCCCTGCAGCCTCATCGGGAAAGAAGACCAAAAAGCCTATTGCTAACCCCCCAATTCCTTCCATGTCTAATTATCCTGCCGTTAAAAAGATACAAGAGGTAATTCAACAAGACTTCCCTGTGGTCCCCACATATATGAGAGGAGATAATCGATTTAATAGAGGATCCTCTCAAAAGAGTACCCGAAACACAAGAGGAAAACCTTATGAAAAACTTATGACCACTTCAGACCCTATCCAAGTGTCCTCTGATATCGAAATCCCTCAAAAAATACTTAGGGAAGTGTCTGCAAAAGAATTGGAGCCTCATAGAAAGACAAAATATGAACCTACTTCTCCTTATAAACCCCCTATTACTCCTACTTCACAGATTCCTATCCTAGATCCCAAAACTGATAGAGTTTCTACATCTTTCAAGGGATCCAATCCCTCTTCCGAGATATCTGATCTTGCTCCAACCATTAAAAATATACAACAAGAAAATGATCAATTGCTGCAACAATTGGAAGAGAGGAAGACTTTGGACAAGCATCTTCACCATGACAATGCAGTACTTCAAGTGAAGGTGAATTCCGTTCAATGATTGGTTGATGAAATGACCAAAACCAATTGCAACCTCAGAGCACAAGTGAAGCAACATAAGAGGCACAAGACACAATATTCAAGGCAAGAAGGAGAAGCTTCTAAAGCTAATCCTTCTCAACAAGTTTAGTCACGTGGGGAAATTCCTTTTTGTTTGTAGTGGGACCTGCAAAATATTAGGTGTGGGGGTAATGTTGGGTTCACAATTTGGTTAAATTAATGATGATGATTAGATCCTTTTTGACTGGTAGTATATGTGTATTTTACTATTTTGAATAAGTTTTGAAGGATTCTTGTATCAAATTGCCATAACTTATACCAAGTACGTACGATTGATGTTTTGTGATGGTTTCAAGTTTAATTCAACATGATTTAATGATTCCAAGAAGATAATTCATGATCTGTGTGTCACAGGGAAAAATCACATGGCGTTTTTCCATATGGTACTCCATCCGACACTGCATCCGGTACTCCATCCGACACTGCATCCGACACTCCATTCTGCACTAAAAATGTGGGTGAGTTGGTGGTTGTTGTATCGACAACTTGTGATGGGAAAATCCATGACATGGGTTTTTTGTGTGCTTGTGGGCTCCAACTACTGAGCTTCTAACAACTTGGATTGGGTTGTTATGCTAAGCTTTGATTGGCTAGCTTAGTTTCTAGAAGCCACCGACGGTTAAAACACATTAAGTGTAATTTACTATTTTTAGAGGAGGCCGACCCTTCTAGTGGTCAACCTCTCGACTTGTAACCTCTATAAATACCACAACAGTGGTCAGAAAAATAGTGAAGGATAGTTAAGTTCATAATTGTGAAGCTAGCATTGTTTTTGTTGTTTCAAGACATTTTCCATAAACTTGTGTAAAACTGTGTTTTTAATTTTAAATGTTGAATTCATGTTGCTTGAGCTTGTGATTCAATGTTGAGGAGTAGCCATGACCTGCTAAGGGGCCCACCAGTGGTCTGGGTGAATATTTAGTTAGTTAGCTTATGAATTCAAGTAGTGTAATTGTTATTTCTTTGATTTTCATGTACATGTGTTTTTATCATTTTTACTTACTGTGTAATTGTTGTTCATAGCTTAATTGTTATAGTTTCCTTTTTGCAGGTTTCTTATGAAGAATAGTTAATATGCCATGTCTTTCTAACTAAATAGGAAATAGCTTAAGCTTAAGCCACTAACCCGCGTTGTATGATTAAATGATAGGTAGAACTTATGTATGCTGAAATAGAAGTTAAAATAGAGTTAAGACAGAGTATGGAGTTAATGGTTTCTTTGACAAGGTTTCGATGGATGATCAATTGTTAGCTTTGAATTCAGTTCTCAGCTTGCTTATCTAGTTTGCTCAATTAGTTTGCTTACTAATTCCCTTGTCATATGCTGAAATAGAAGTAGGATTTGAGTTATGTTTTTATGAGTATTTCCATTTGCAATTTAAATTGTTAAGAATAGGATTAGTTTAGTTTACTTCATGCAATTTCCATTCTAGATCTAGATTGCAATTTCAATTTGAAGTTTGGTTTTGAGTTTAGTTTTTAGCTATAAATCTCTAGTAGTGTGAATTTGCTTATATTAGCATAGGAATGCAATTGAATTAAATAGAATAGTGTTTTCATATTGTTGATGATTAATGCATAAATTGAAGCATCACATGGATTTTCAGGGTAGTTGATGTTTCTTCTATAATGGCCAAGTTCGCATTAGATTGCCTGATTCATACCTTTCACTTTGCTATAGAAGTTAATATTGAGTTTATCCCTCTTGAGTTATCGTTAATTGTTAAATTCCATCGTGATATCATAAGACACCGAAGACATAATCATCAACATTATATTTGAAGTTTTCTTGTTATTGTAGATTGAAGAGTAGTTGTTAATTAATCTTAGAATATTGTCATGATGTTTTTAATTCAATAGATTAAGATTTCCTTTCGTAGATTAGAAGTAATTATGAGTTTTTATCTTAAGAATAGAGTTCACTTGCTTATTAATTTAATTAGCTACTTGTTGAGTAATTTTGATTAGTTTACTTGCTGCAGAAGTTTCCATAGGTTAGTTATTTGATGGCTTATTAGTTTACTCATTGAATAAGTTTCCATAGGTTAGTTTGAATAGAGTAGTTGCTTGATTGTTTACTTTATTTAATAGGGTAGTTGCTTGCTTGTTTATTTTCTTACTTATTGCTACTCATTGAATTTGAATAGATTAATTATATTAGTTTGTTGTTCTTATTGATTAAATTAAATAGATAGTTTTCTTTTGCTTATTGTAATGATTAAGTTAACTTGCTTAAAGTAGAGTTTTCATTTTCTTTCTTAGGACTATCCATCGATCCATTATTCAAAAGTTACTTAGGATAAATAGTTTAAGTTTCTTGATAGGATTCGATCATTAATAGTCTTTGCTTCAGTAGAATATCCCTTAGATAGCCCATTTCCTTAATTAGACTATACTACCTCTAGCCTTTTTTCCTTGGCACATATAGTGCTACAACTCTAAGTTTACTTACCCTGGGTTGAAAATTTAATTGAGGGTTTTTAGTGCATATAGAACACCCATCATTTTTGGCATCGTTGCCGGGGAGTTGTCTCAAGGTAGAAAATAGATCATTTCTAAACCTTAGCATTAGTTTGGTGGAGGAGAAACTTTAAGACGAGAGGTAAGTACTAAGAACCTGTGCATCTGTTATAGCAGGTTCGCCCAAACCCAATGGTAGTTTTTCTTTTTATTTTTGTTTGCTTTCATGAACAGACCTAGAGACCCAAAAGGTAGATACATTAAATGTAAATCATACCTTTCAACCAAGGTTCCTTCCGACCTTTTTGGGGGAAGGAACGTTCCACTCATAAACTCCACAGATCGATACCAAAATAACAGGAACTAGATCAACCCAAAGAGCTAAAGTTATCTCTGAAGAGACTAAGATAGGGAGAACTATAGAACAAAAAATTGAAGCATCAGTAATGGTGGGACATGAGGCAAGACCACTCGAGCCCTTCACAGAACCAAACAATACAACCTTTGTTTTCTTACCACCATCAGGAGATCCTAATTTTGAATATATCATAGACCTTGAAAATGTGAATACTTTGTTTGGTAGTTAAACCAATATAATTGTCTCTCAAATTGATACATAAACTTTGGCACCAATAACCTCAACCGGCTTGAGTAGAGTCCCAGACACCCAAGCAGTAGGAAGACCTTCCCATTGGAGGGGTACCTTTGTTAGACAAGAACCTTGGGAGACCTTATTATCTTCAAGGATAAAACCACCTAGGTACTCTCTTTTTGGAAACCAAATCAGTATGGATGATCGGGAGGATCATAACAATGTAAGACACGGGGAGGAAGAAGAAGCTGGAAACCAAACCGAAACTACCTTCGGGTTTCCAATTTTGGACACCACACCGAATGCCAATATGAAAAATATTCCCCTCTCAGCATTTCCCACCTTTTACGGTAAAAGCAGTGAAGATCCAGATACCTTTCTATTTGAGTTCGACATCTTGTGTAGAAGCTACAACTACTTACAAGATGCCTAGAAACTAAAACTATTTCCATCCACCCTCAAGGACTCTGCACTAAGATGATTCATGCGGTTGGGAGAATCCAATATTAGGTCTTGGGAAGCCATGAAAGATGTCTTTCTTAAAAATTACCAAGACTACTACAAGACCAAGGAGTCTCGTAATGACATTTTCAAAATCCAATAGTTAGAAGACGAGAATCTCGAGGATTATATGGAATGGTTTGCTTATATCTCCCAGAAATAAAAATATCATGACCTTCTAGATGATGCAGTTAGGGCTCTTTTCCTGAAGGGAATTTCAGAGGAATACCTAGAGATACTTAACTTGATGGCATCAGGTGACATCTCCCATAAACCATTTGCCGAAATCTATGAAATGTGTAAGAATTACTCGAGGAGTAGAGATAAAACAAGAAAGAATGTTCGGGACCCTTATAATAGAAATTTAAAACTAGTTAGTTCACGTGGTATCACGAGAGCAGAGATAGGGAACCTTTTAGAGAATTTCAAAACAAAAATCTTAAGCACTCTAGAAAAAACACTAGAAGACTTGCTTATTCCCATAGGAGATAAGCTGAAGGAGAACGCTGCCAACACATCTAGTTATCTCCCAGTGGCCTCCAACAACGCGCATGGATACTAGTGATCGATACAGAACTCAGTTCTATCACTCCTAGTCAGTTTGTGTCAAAGTTCAATTCACTCCACCATATGCATCAATTTAGTTTATATCATTAGCAACGATTTTAATTTTTTAATTTAAGACGTTTTAAGGCACAATAAGTGGTCATCTGTGAAACACCTCTTTGTTATGTTAAGTTTGAAGTATACATTACTATACTCCAATAGTATTTATTTAAGTCAATAATTTGTTCTTCAACTGATGGTGTAGACTTAAGCCTCAGTTCCATATGGTCAAGAGCCTCTACATCTTTGATAAATAAGCAATTTTTGTATGTTGGAGAGTTTTGTTTTTTGGGAAAAGAAGATCAATACATCAACTGGTTGAACCTGTTATATGCATGTGTTATCACTCCAAGAAACTCCTTAGGGTTGTAAGCTAAGGATGCTTGGTAACTTAAGAAAATAATGTGTAGGTACACTTGGAACAATGGGATCCTCAATGATTAATGTAATAGACAACTCATAATACATCCAAAAGAAACAGTGCTCTCAGAAAACAATAATCAGATCAAGTATTTTGAAAGGAGAGGACGAAGAACACTAATCTTGATTGCCAAATACAACCGGTGTAGGGATTAATACAAGATAGAAAGAAATCCTTCACTTCAAGTCTATGAGCTCAATAAAGAGATGACAGTCTTCATAAGCTAAGATAAACTGAAATAAAGTACAGAAAAGGAAACATGAATATTTATGATATTGAAATCGAAAGGAGACTGTAATTTTATTATGCCATAAGAGTCTATACAGTAGCACAAAAAATATTCCCAATTTGAACCCTTGTCTCTTAGAAAAGCTAGGCATTTATAGCCTTTTACAATCAGTTTTTAAGATCCTGAAAACTTGGATCTGTATCTAAAAATAGCAAATCAAAATAAATAAGGCAATCGATAACAAAGACTAGTGGCTAGGCTAGCATTCGAACTGTCTTCCATATCAAAATTTGACATCTGTACTTCATCAGCTTCTGGAATCTGTTGTCTCATGAAAAAGGTAAAGGCACTTGTCTTTGTAGGTGGATTTCTTCAATTACTCATAGTTGAAACTTTAGGGGACAGATTTAGCATGTGGTTTTCAAAATCTCCACGAATCTCTGATGCTTAGTATTTTATGACTAAGTAGTTAACCCTTTAATTCTCTGGAACCTCTTTAAATCCTTTGAAAATCGCCTTGGTCCATCTTTAGCTTTCAAAAATTCTTTTTGTTCTTTCATCAGCTAACTCGCCTTATGATTCACTGGTTAGCTGGTGAAAGATATGCCTTTCACCAGCTAACTGGTTGTAAATTTACCCTTTGCGTTGGTGAAAGCTATGCCTTGGCCCAAGATGAACTTTCACCTCCAAAACTGTTGTTCTATCAAAAACTCAGCGTGTATCTGCTTTATCTCCTTGCATATTCACAACAACCTGGGCTAGCACTTGCAGATCTGGGTGTGACATCTGATTTTGCTTCAATTTTCTAATCTTCCTCTTAAGGCGTTTTGCTAACCACCATAGACTGTTATAATCTTTGGTTATTTTCTTCTTTCTCTTCTTTTCCTTGACACTTTCACGAGCCAACGTTTCAAATGCAGCATTTGTTTCTATGAAATTATTAGACAGAGTTTTGTATCTCTCTTTTATTACTCTTTCTAAAACCTCCTGTTGAGCAATCACTTCTTTAAGTTGCTTGATTTTCTGTGTTTTCTTTGACTTTGTGCTCTTTGATGTTTCACCTTCATCAGTGTGAGTAAAAGTCTCACAATCCTGTGCAAATTCCATGGGATGTTTAGGGCTTTTAATGGCTGGACTTTCATCTTCTTGCTCTAGCTCTGTTTCTGAGTCTGTGTATGGTAGATTTAAATTATTTGTTTTCTTTTCTGTAGGCTGCTCTGTAATAGCTTCAAAATCTAACTTTTTCTTTGACCTGTGAGACTTTATACCAGAAATCCTATCTTCTGGTGGTCCTGGAAGAGTTCTCCTCTTCCTCGAACTGCTTTGAGGAGTTAATTGCCTTTTTCCAGCCTTCTTCTGCTCATTCATGGGATGAGTTTGGGTTTCAAAGCCTTCGCAAAAAAAAAAATGTTGCCAAGTCCTTCCTCTTTGTCTTAGCTCCTCCAGGATTATCAATTTGATTAGGCCAAAATGAAAAAGAGTGTTTTTCATACTTAGAGGTTCAACTCTAATCTTTTTACAGACTTTAGTTAATCTTTTGTGCAAGAAGAAAGGTAAATTTAGGAGAGTTTTCCTTGTAAAATGGTCTAAGAGCTTGAAATGGTATAGCATCAGCTTGTCATACTTGCCTTATGAGGTTATGTAGATTTGGATTCCCTTGAACAAGTCTTGCCACTCATCCTCTAAATGAGAAACTGGCATGCTTTTCTTCCATGCATCATTTCTGAATTCTTCCTTAAGATATGCTCTGAAATCGAGGTTCTTGGTTGCTGTTGTTTTGAACCAACCCTGGCCTGATCTAGGTAAGATGGTCATTGTAGCAATGGAGACTTCATCAGCTATGATTTCTAAAGACCCGACACAGGCTTTATTTCCATCGTATGAATTAGCAAACACTTCAGTTGTTGTTTGGTGACAACCATTCTGTAACTTCTCAACATATCCCATGCAATCTGCGTATGAGAAGTGTTTTTGCACCTCTGGATGCGCTTGTAGAAAGGACAGACTGTCTAATTATTTCCTTAACAACAAACCACTTCGTTTCCTTGCCATCTTCAATTCAAACCCTAGACAATTTTGCACACAAAAACACTGTAATCTGTTGTTTGAGCCGAGGTTTGGCGCTGGTGAAAACTCTCAGCGTTGTCTTTCAAAAATGAAAATATATCATATGTCTATGGATGATGTGTGTTGGGGATATGAGGCATCGATTTGATGTCACCAGTCGAGTAGTACCACTCCTTTACCTGTGATGATGGATTTGAATTCGCCATCTCCAGTGCCATTATCTCATGAAGCATGCATTTCTGAACACAATCCACTTTGAAATCCGATTTAGACGTGCAAAACCGAATCTTCATCATTATCCTCTTTCACCAGCGCCTTATAATGATTACGTGATGTGTGTTGAACATGCCATCTTTTGATTTTTGAAAATGTGGAGAAAACACACGTGTTCCGTGCTTTCACTAGCTAACTGTTCGTGGGGAAATGCTCCTTAACTGTTGAAAATCGCCGCTTTCACCAGCTAATCATCAACTTTGAAACACGTGTTAGCTGTTGAAAGTATTTTCATGAAATTTTAAAGAAAAGACCTTTATGGATCGTCTTATTTCTAAGATATGAATTAAATACCTAAGTTTTGCCACTAGAAGAACTGAAAACAAAATGGAGAAAACTACCAATAACCATGCTATCAATTACCACAAAATGAAACCATAGTGACTGATTCATTTTGGGAGCTAACATTTGGCTCCAACTGGGATGGACACCTCCCTGTGAGGTGACCAAGAACCTAGCTAGACTCAGTAGCCTTTATTACAATTTAAAATATTTGAAATATAGTTTTTCTTAGTACCATTGGGCTTGGAGTTATTCAAGTGATAGAAACAAAGAAAACAGAATTGAAAAGAATGTGTACAAGTAGAATAGGGATTTAAGAAAAATCCTTATGAAAAATAGGTCTTTAGAAAGCGCCCGTTGAAAGGGCCACCTGCTACTTCCTCGCCTGCAAGATTTTGGAGAACAAAGGTATTGTTCTACTGAATCGTTGTTATGATGAAAGGACCTGTC
>ML821197.1:43032-75057 GCA_009831015.1 Picea engelmannii
AAGAAGAAAGGTAAATTTAGGAGAGTTTTCCCTGTAAAATGGTCTAAGATCTTGAAATGGTATAGCATCATCTTGTCATACCTGCCTTCTGAGGTTATGTAGAGTTGGATTCCCTTGAACAAGTCCTGCCACTCATCCTCCAAATGAGAAACTGGCATTCTTTTCTTCCATGCATCATTTCTGAATTCTTCCTTAAGATATGCTCTGAAATTGAGGTTCTTGGTTGTTGTTGTTTTGAACCAACTCTGGCCTGATATAGGTAAGATGGTCACTGTAGCAATGGCGTCTTCATCAGCTATGATTTCTAAAGACACGACACAGGCTTTATTTCCATCGTATGATTTAGAAAACACTTCAGCTGTTGTTTGGTGACAGTCGTTCTGTAACTTCTCAACATATCCCATGCAACCTGCGTCTGAGAAGTGTTTTTGCACCTCTAGATGCGCTTGTAGAAAGGACAGACTGTCTACTTATTTCCTTAACAATGAACCACTTTGTTTCCTTGCCATTTGCAATTCAAACCCCAGACAATTTTGCACACAAAAACACTGTAATCTGTTGTTTGAGCCGAGGTTTGGCGCTGGTGAAAACTCTCGGCGTTGTCTTTCAAAAATGAAAACATATCATATGTTTGTGGATGATGCGTGTTGGGGATATGAGGCGTCGATTTGATGTCACCAACCGAGTAGTACCTCTCCTTTACCTGTGATGATGGATTTGAATTCGCCATATCCAACGTCATTATCTCGTGAAGCATGCATTTCTGAACACGATCCACTTTGAAATCCGATTTAGACATGCAAAACCGAATCTTCATCATTATCCGCTTTCACCAGCACCTTATAATGATTATGTGACGTGTGTTGAGCATGTCATCTTTTGATTTTTGAAAACGTGGAGAAAATACACGTGTTTCGCGCTTTCACCAGCTAACGGTCCGTGGGGAAATGCTCCTTAACTGTTGAAAATCGTTGCTTTCACCAGCTAATCATCAACTTTGAAACACACGTTAGTTGTTGAAAGTCTTTTCATGAAATTTTAAAGAAAAGACCTTTAAGGATCGTGTTATTTCTAAGATATGAATTAAAAACCTAAGTTTTGCCACTACAAGAACTTAAAACAAAATGGAGAAAACTACCAATAACCATGCTATCAACCACAAAATGAAACCATAGTGACTGATTCATTTTGGGAGCTAACAACATGGATTAAATCTCTCTACCTAGTGAATATACTTTTGATGACAATGTTTTTGTCCAAATCTTCATGTGTTTTTTTTATCTTATCTTGAATGCAGTTTTTTATTTGTGCGAAGTACATTTCATTTCCTTCATCTATTGTATAACTTGTCTTTACTAATATGAAACATGTAAAACAACTAATGCTTTGGTGAAGATTTGTTTTTATTGCAACCTATGAGAGCAATTGTGTTTTTGATACATGTTTAATGTCTTGAAATGACATTTTAAGTATTAAACTTCATGCAACATATTATTCATTGAGTAGTTTGTTGTTTCCCTTTGTTTTTACCTCTATTATCTCACTTGTCTATCATTTGTGTGCCAAAATCCAAGGAGGAACCTCAGCCATATCATTTTTCCAACCCCACCATGCTCTTGACTTGGTGAAACCAACCCTCTCACTGACCAACAAAATAAAAAAACAACTATTCTAAACTTGAGGTGGCCTAGCTCTGCCCTTTAGTAGTCAGGTGCAAACTTTAGGACCAATAGGTTGGATGCCAGGGGCCCACATGCTGGATGAGAGAGAGATGACTTGGATGGCCTTGATTATGACTTGGATGACCTAGCCCACCCATTTTTTACCAAACGATTTTCCGAGGAGGGGAAAAACGTCCCATTTTTTAGCATGATGTCATGACTATGGGGGCTAGGGCTTGGTGGTGAGGTGCCACTAATTTTCACTTGGATGTTTTGGGGAGACGAGGGTCTTCACCATTATGAGATAACTTATATGCTTGACACATGGCCTTGGGAGGCCTTTCCTTGCTTCTCCAACACCAACGACCTCCTCAAAGTGGAAAACGTCCCCTAAATGGGTGACTTCATCCTAGATTAGAGTTTAATTTGTGAAAAAGATAAAATTTTAAGTGAATTGTTTAATATTATTGTGTTAGGTGGGAAATATTAGGGTTGTTAATCCCTAATCTTGTGGTGTACTCCTTATTTTGTGGACAAACCATGTTGGATAATTTTTATATAAATAGAGATCATAAGATCTCATTTTAAAACATAACTCTCCTCTTGTGAGAGGTTTTAGTTTGAAATTTTTGGCCTCCTTAGCTATTTTATCTCTTGTGCACTTGTCTTATGGATAATTTTTTGAATGTTTGATGGAGGAAGGCCCAACGCTAGCTTTGGATGATGCTTTCTAGCTCTTGTGGTGAATTGTCTTCGCATTTCTCTTGATATTGGTATGGTTTTTACTCTCTTTCTATCATTTATTTCAAGTAAAGTTGTGTTATTCTAGGAGATAGGTGGGATGTTTAAGGGCATATACCCCCACCATAGTATTCACCATTTTTTCTCACTTCATTTAATTAATTAAGGGTTTTCTAAGAGAAGTATAAGGACATACACCCTCTTAGCTTAAACCCTAGCTTAAAGAAACTTGTTTTGGGAAGTAAAAGGATTACACCCCCAAGGAGGTAGCTTCTATAAGATCCTTGTGACTCCATTAACCCAATAGTAAAGGCACTAGTCCTTTATTTGTTGCATTGGATATATAAAATTATTTCATTGGGAAACATGGATTCGATCATTTTTACTTCTTGCAAAGTGGATTATTTTCCTTGTGCCTTGGGCACATCACAACCACTAGGGCATCCCCATCTAGGGGATTCTTATTGCTTCTGTTGAAAAATTGCATCTTCAGCCATTAGGGCTTCAAAAACCCTAACTTACTTCCTTGAATAACTCTTTATTCAACCATTGGTTTTTGCTCAAAGTTTCACTTACTCTACATGTCCTAGTGCACTTTTTGGCAACTTTTGAGACGATTTTCTTGTTGTAATACATTGAATGTTATAGCCATAAGGCTGATATAATTTTCTCCAAACAAGTGTTTACAACAACCTTATCTTTTGTGCTAGAATTTTGGCTTTTCATCCTAAGTTTAGCTAGTCTTTCTCTTGTATTTTCTACTTGATATCTAGCACTTATTGAGTAGATTCTAGTATCATTTATTTGATTATATACACTGTTAGATATTTCTGCAAATTAGGGACAAAAATATTAATTTTCCGATCCAACTAACATATATTGTTGCAAAGTGTCTCTTCTTGTGTCTCGGGCAGGTACACTCATCCGAAAAAACACTATACTTGTGGGGTAGTCATTACTTAACTTGCAAGAAATATCTCCCTACCTTTATTTCCATGTAGACTTGACCTCTAGGGGATTATTTTCCACTTCCCTCCATATTCATTCCAATACCCCTAAGTTCACCGATATTGCCTCCCTAGAGTGACCTAGTCACCCTTGAAGTGCGGGACCTACATTGAGGTGACATTGGGTGTAGGATTCCCATAGTTGTATAACTTGTTCCTTATTTGGGTTGGGATTTTCCCAACCTACAACTTGTGACATAACAGGGCTCTCGACACTCCATGTCTGCTACTTGCGGGCCTCGAGACATCATCTCCTTAGTTATCCCTAGGCCTGGTGGGTAAAAATCCCCAAAGGTAACACTGCCTCCTTTTTCTTCCTTTAGGATGAGAAATTTGTTCTAATCCCCTGTCATGTGTTTTGAACATCCATTATCAATACACCATTGGCTTCCTTTTTCTTGAGCATACATTGCAATTCCAAATTCTTCCTTCTTTGGTTATTCTTTCTTTCTTTTCCACACATTTGTTTATTCTTCTCTATTCTTGGTAAGAACATATTCCCTATTTTTTTTAGGAGACATTATTATGTTTCATCTACAATCACATGCAATGTTTCCATAGTTAATGCACTTATAACATTCAATATTTTAATCAAGTAGGGATAAAATGAATTGTAGTTCCTATCAACAAATCCATGATAAATTCTATTTTTGTTTCTCACATAATCATTCTTTGAGGTCCTATAAGAACCTCTATTTCTATCTCTCACATGATCACTTCTTGCATAATATCTACAATCTAGTGCTTTATGACCAAAATTATTACAAGAAATATAATATGCAAGATAGAGATTTTGGTAATGGGTTGTGAAAGACATTCTTGGTCGAAAAAATATTCTGAACTAATTCTTGTTTTTCTTTTGAGAATAATCAATTTTCTATTGCCAATCATTTCCTTTCCTGCTACTGCTCTCATTGTTGATGGAGCCTTTGAGAATATTAGCATAGATTTTAATTATTTTCTTCAATTTTCTTTTCCGATGGATTTTTGACCTTCACTTCCCCATCAATGTCTTCTTATTCTGAATCTATTTTTTCTTTTTGATTGTCTTCATTTCCTGTATTATTAGACTTTGTATCCATGGCCATGAACACGAATTCTTATTTGTTAATATCAGAGACATATCCATCAATTTCTTCAAACGAGCTACTATCCTTTCTAGAGTAAAAATTCTTCTTCTTAGTATATATTCCTCTTTTGTGTTTATAGGTTTTGATTTTGTTTTTATGTTTTTCTTCATCATTACTATCTTCATCACCAATGTATTCCATTTTTTCATATGGACATTTAGCAAAAAAATAACCTACTTTACCACAATTAAAACATTTGAATGGTAGCTTACCTTTGTATTTTCCAGATCCTCTTTTTAGATTTATTACGAATTATGCTTCTTCTGTATCTGATTCATGGTTGGAACAATCACAGGATTTGTGTCCTTTTGTCTTCATTGATTCTTTGAAATTTTCTTCCTTCGGTGTTGGATTTTATTTTTTTGTCCTCATCTCATATGTAATGAGAATCCCATGCAATTCATCCATTGTTAATGAATCAAGATCCTTCATTTCTTCAATGGTGAAAACTTTGGCATCAAATATTAAGGGGAGTGAACTTAACACCTTTTGTACAATCATCATTTCTTGAACCTTTTCACCAAGTTCTCTGATGGTGTTGACAATTTCATCAACATGGAGAAGATAGGCTGCAACATTCTCTTCATCTTTCATTTTTAGGCTCTGATATTGTCTTCTATGAGTTTGTATCTTTTCCTTCTTAACCTTGTCATTGTATTAATAGATATTTTGAATCTTGTACCAAATTTATTTTTCCGATCCACAATGCATCACCTTGAAAAACTCAAATTTTGATAGACTACACAAGATGGTATTCGTGGATTTTGCATTATTTTCACTAGTATTCTTCTCAGCCACATCTGTTGGTAGAGTTGTTGGGGTTGTATAATTAGTCACGACTAATTGCCAAATATTGGAACCAATGTCCATTATATATGTTAACATCCTTATGCACCCGAAGGCGTAGTTTTTTACATCAAACAATGGAGCTATGTTTGTGGAGAAACCTTCTTGACTAGCCATGTGTTCTCCTGAGGTCTTCCTTCTAGCGGTTAGACTGTTTCCAAAGGAACTTTCTCTGATACCAATTATTTAATTTATTCTTATACTAAGAGGTGGGGGGGATGAATTGATATAAGATACTTTTTAATATAAATGAGAATTCATCAATCATTCATTATATTTAAAACAATAAATTCATATAAAATCAAATCATAGTACATAAGTTTAATTTGGAAACCCTTGCGGGAGAAAACCACAAAAATTATCTTTATAAATGTCTATAGGCACCGACCTAATGTTACAAATCTTGTAGGAACCAACCTACTAGATACACCAGTCTCTTTAGTTGAGCACCAACTTAACAAGATATTGTGTAGGCACCAACCTAATAAAGACACCAATCTCTTTAGCTGAGCACCAACTCAGTAAGACCTGTATAGGCACCAGTATAATATATTCATACATAGAGTACTTTTGACTTCACATGAATTCTTCATACTTCATGCATTCTTCATTCTTCATACTTCATGCATCATCATTGTTGGCCCTCGACCAAGTTTTGGGTAAACTTTGGTCAGGTTTTGGCCCACTTTTGGACTTTGACACACTGGTCAAAGTAGGAGCGCCCAGGTGGAGCTAAGATCATGGATCTCACCTATTTTGAGGGTTATGTGGACCCAATAAGGGGTCCTATGGGTTTTGTAACGGGTTTATGGGATGTCGGACCATGGGTTTTTCCCATGTTTAGGTCTTATTGTAAGATTTTGTAAAGTATAAATAAGAGGAATGTATTGTAGAAGAGGCAGTAGTTCTATGTGAAACAATAGTGCTTTGTGTGAAGGAATGTATGTGGTCGAAGATTTGTGCTCGACTGTGATTTTGTAGACTCTTCTCAGTGCTTGTGATTCTCAGTGTGGAGCAGGTGCTAAGTGCCATGAGAAGAGATTTTGGCTTTGTGCATTTGACCTAGTTTTGGAAGGTAAAGAAGGAGGATCTAGTGCTTACTGCGTAGATCTCATGTCTTGTGCCAAGTTCGACTCTGTGGCTTAGTGCACATGAGTGATTGGATGTAATATTTTGGCAAATAATGAAGATGTGAAGCAGTTTTTGGACGTATCCCCACCCTGCGATGAACCATGTATATCTGGTGTCTCATGGTTTGCTTTGTGCAGTGTCATTTCTTTTATACATTTGCTTAGTGATTTGATTATGATGTGTAATGAATATATATTTTGTTTCTTAATTACTTTACTTAGGTTAAAGGGTAAATGAATGCTAGATTTAACTCACAGTGCTAAGTGCTAAGTTTTCAGGGTGCATAATCACTTGTGGTTACTGCGCTTATTTGTCTTTGTTTATGCTCTGCGGTGTTAATGAGGTTAATAAACTAATGCATGTTCACTTCCTAAGCGTTAAAAAAATATTCTGCGAAGTTCTCTTATCACATAATCGTGGCTCGGCATGGTTATAGACACCTGCGTCTTGTAACCCCCCCTTCTTCTACCTTGGGTGAGACTTTGCCTACTTCACATGTGTTTCCTAAAGGGTCGGTAGTAGCGGTTTTGTTGGTGCACTATTAAGCATTGAACCCTAGGTATGTCCTTGTGCCAACAAATGGTTCCGTTGCCGAGACCTGAAACTGTGATTGCTGGGAAATGAAGTAAAGAAAAAGAAAAGCTCTGTGCATAGGTCTATTGCTGAAGTGCACAATACTCTACTTGAATTGCGAAGCTTTGTGCCAAGAAAGTAAGTTGTTCTAAAGAAAAGAGGTAAGATTCTAAAAGAGGTAATATTTGTGCTTTGGTAAGAGAAAGATAAGTGAATTTTCTTGTTTTGAAAGCATGAATTTAAGTATGTTTAATAGATTTTGTCCTAGTCTAAAGGCTAGGGTGCAGTTGAAAGAAAGAGTTGATTTGAGTAAATTTAATGGAAATGAATAAAGATATGTTATTCCTATGCATAAAAAGAGTTTTTGGACTGATAAGTGGATGCAGGAACCTAGAAATAGTTTTTGCAGATTACAGGTCCAACACTATGATCCTAGGGGAAGTGCATAGTACAAAAAATATTGGGGAACATTTAAGAGAAAGAAAGGATTGAATTTGTGTTATAATTGTAGAAGGTCATGACATCTTGCTAAGGAATTCCCTAAGGTAGGCCCTATTTGTCTTTGTTGTAAGGTTGTTGGTCATCAGGTTAAGGATTGTCCAAGGATTATTGCTAAAGTTGAAGGGAGGGACATAAAACAAGAAAATTATGAAAAGAGTCAAGAGACTAAGGGTATGTCAGAAAGTCATAAAGAGAAAAGGTCAGAGGAAGTCTAGACTATGTTATTATAGTTGGAAGAACTAGTGGATGTTCATAAAGATGTCAGTTTACCAGAAATATTGAAAGCAAAACAACGCATAAGTGCAATAATAAAAGACTTCGACATAGACTGTATAGTCCTGGATGAAGAAACACGAGTGAATATTATGATAGAAGAAACTTGGGAAGTTTTGGGAAAGCCTACTGTGGTACCTTTTTTAGGAAGGATAGGCTTTTTAAAGGGAAATATGATAACTTTATGTGGAAGAATAACTACTGTACCTATTATTGTTCATAGAACATCGAATGAAGAAGAATTTGAAGTCATTAGGTCTGTTGAGGATAACACCCCTTTCCCACTGTTGTTAGGAAAGAATTGGATTGAGAAGGATCAGATCAAAAGGAAAGTAGAGGAAGAAGCTACAAAAAAGAAAAAGAAAGAATTAAGGGATTTCATAGCTAGGAAAATAGATCAACTAAGATAAGAACGAGAGGATAAGTAGAAGCAATGGAGAAAAGTAAAAATGCAGGAGGAACAAAAAGCAAAAGAATTAGCTATCAAGGTTGAAAGAATGCAAGAAGGCTCGAAGGACCTATCTATCCAAGAGAGAAGTGTGCCCACTCAGGAAGTGTTAAGAAAAGGAATATTAACTTCAGAGCCTTTGAGGGTACCTCAATAGTGCAAAGCCACTACGCTAGGGGAAGATAAGAATAAAAATGGAAAGAGGATTCCAGAAACAATTAAAGAGACTTAGATAACAGGGAAGAAGGGAAGGAATCTCAATAATAAGAAGGCTAAGTTGGAAAAGCTACAAGAAGTTAAGGAAACCAGATGGAAGACTTCACATACCGGAACCTCGCAGGAGGTAGGTTTGCAGGATTTGAACCTCGCTGGAACAATAGGTCCACGCAGTTTTGGACTTCGCCCTGGAAAAGTTATATAATCATTGGAGGCACCCTGACTGTTAGAATTACATTACAAAATGGTTAGGAAACACATTTATGGGTTTATAGACTGCTTTTGGACGTTGATACCACACCATAACAACTAGATTTACATTAATGGAAGCATTTAACTCTAGTTCATGTCCGTTGGAAGATCCGTCACACCGCCCCACTTATTTAACTCATCAATCGTGGTGTTGGGACTACTTTTTGCTACCCATGACTGACTAAGCTAAGTCGAGAACTGTCTCAGTGTTCAATTGTGCTGCATGTCATTATCTGAAAGTATACCCCGCTTGTCTATTTGTCTATCCGTTGTCTATTAAAAGATAGAATGTCAGGAGAACCCAATGACTTAGAGAAGTCTGTCGAGGAACTTCTTAGGAAACTCATGGCTGACAGACCTGTATCTGAAGGTATTCAAGCATCATCGACTAGGGGACTACAGAATTCCCCTTTGACCAGACGTCGTTCCACCCTCATCAACCCCATAACTAAACAAAGAAGCAAGAACCGCAATGATTTGTCTATCATGAAGTAGATCCCATCAGTCCTGCCTAAGTATATTCTACCTCTGGCTAGCACTGTTAACCACGATAGTATCCCCCATGATTTCGAGTACTCTGTGTTCACTGTGTACATTCCAAAAGGAATTCACATAGTAGGGAGTCAGTTAGGGCAGATCCTGTTGTTGAAGCACAGTGATTTCAACTTAGGAGACTAGAATAAATACACCTCGCTAGATCCTCACCATTACTTAATGAATACAACTGGAAAGAAACCTCACCTCTTCCCGCAATCATGGATCAAGGAGTTGACGAAGTCAACCATATAAAACATAATGAATATTCTGCATTTTGGCTGCCACCAGGAGGTTAACACTTGCGTTAAAATCCTTCTGTCGTGCTATCATGGAAGATATCTATGGCTTGACAAAAGAATTACTGTGGATCCGACGTTGATCTACTGGATCACAGGTTTAAGTTTGAAGGGTCTTGACCCACAACAGTTCTACCCAGGGAAGACCTCATACCGTTCTTTAGCACAACACATCAAAGAAGCCTATGGAGAGGTAGAAAAGGGGAAGTGAGGTTACAAGGTAGCCTCCATACAAGATGGCACAGTGCGCCTTTCTTTTCAACTCTTAGCTAGAAAGCTAGTGAGGAAGAACCGCCCCACACAAGTCAGCGGGTTCGTGGTCAACCTCGCAGGAAAGTGTGTGGAGGGCCTGCAGATGAACTGGGCGAACTACCTTGTCAAGGAGTTAGAAAAAGATTACCACAAAGCCTAGGACTTAGGATATGAGTTTCACTACAGTTGTTTGATCATCCTAATTTCATTTGTGGCTTGGCAGATGCCCAAAGGAGATACTTGAGCTACTTTCCTAGATATTGAACTTATAGATCCCCTGATTGCTTAGTTTTCGACCCTATGGTATACCAATGACATGATGAAGCAGTGGAAGTCTAATGTCATGTTTCACATATATGATCAATAATTGAAATTCTCCATTGAATCATTCCCTCATATGACACCGTGTGCCCTGCATCAATACTGACACATAGTGAAGTTCCACGCTGATCCACACTTCATTTACATCATTGCGCGAAGAGATGATCACCAAGAAAGATTGCAGTCATATTGTAAGCCTAGAGATGCAGATATGGAACAGATTATAAAAGATTGGCTAGAAGAATTTCTTGTACCCGTCATTGATGCAGAGTTATCTGACACTGATACTATAGGAAGCCCGATGGTTACGTGAGATGAACATGTCAAAAAATCCAATGGGACGAAGAAGCAAAGGGAATGCAAAAAGCAGGTTGAAGTCCAGGACATAGAGAGTGAAGAAGAGGAAGAAGAGGAAACCTCTGGAGATAATGGGTCTAGCTCGCCAGTAGGAGGAGCAGACAAAGTAGAAGGACAGGGAGGAGGAGATGAAGGAGAAGAAGAGAGAGGATGAGGTGAATCTACTAGCACCCCACCACCTGAAGATCCCCCTGTTGGGACAATGACTCCACAAAAGAGGAAAGTTACTCCAAAGACACCTTTAGCAAGGAATAAAATGTGCACCAATAAGCCATAGTTGGAAGCCACTCTCACTAACGATGACATTAGTCTAGTCTGCAGAGCTATGGAGGATGCCTCTGAAGACATGTTGCAGAGATACGAAGAGAAACAGGTGGATTTATATGAAAGGATTGAGATAGAATTGAAGGAAGTGCAGGAGGTTGTTCGCTTGGTCCGCACAGTGCCTACTACGTCGTTTGCGCCTTCCTCATCACAAACCGTAGACTTGGGGGACGAAAAAACTCCTCATTGTGAACTAGGGATTTGGATCACCCTCCCTTAGTATAACATCAAGTTTCCCACCCCCGCAGCAGTACATGATAGCCCCGACTTGGATATTGAGGTTAACCTTAAAGGAATACCTCCAGAAAAGGTCGAAGTATTGGAGGCAGGTTTGAAGGCATACAGGAGGGAACAGAGAGAAATAACCGTTGAAAGAGCAGACCAACTAAGAAGGCTTTTTTATACAACATAAGCTCAGTTCCAGAGAGCTCAAGAAGAGAAGGAGAATGATACATAAGCCTTGCAAAAGGATAAAGACGAAGTCCTAGTACAGTTACGAGAAATGTAGAACAGTGTAGCTACCTATGAAAGCGAGAAAGAAGAGAATTAGGAGGAAAAGAAAGCTGGCGAAGATCAACTACATAAGGAAAAAGAGCAGCTTCTCGTAGAGTAGGTCGTGGTAAAAAAAGTAGTAATAAAAGTGTGTTGCTCTATGCCATGCTTGGTACAGGAGCAACAAGAGACTGTCGAAGCTCAAGTAGTGAAGATTACAGAGACCCTCCAACAGTTTTAGACTAGGATAGATGAGCTGGAGGCCCGAATAGTGTTGAGCACCCCACAAGAGGTGTGTGACCAGAGGGAGGAGTCCACCAAAAAAATAGTAGCAAGCATAAAATCCCTTGCCTCAAAATGTAAACAATTGAGAGACATAAGCGCCCAGACGTATGAATGCCTCGTCGAGGATCCAGAGCTAAAGAAGTTAGAGGCTCAGTTACACGAGGCACAACAACAAGCATTTTCATTATAGGTGTAGAGGAAGATGTTCATAGCAGTGGAAAGGATGAAGAGATCCTGAGAGAAACGCACAATACATCAACAGATCACTACCCTCTAGGCTAAGATGATGGAAGTAACACATAAGTTACAACCTGTGCATGACGAAGCTTGCAAGGTGTTCTAGGATATCGATATCCATGGTTCACAGTTAGATAAACTAGTTGCAGTGGTAGAAAAATGCCTGGAAGGGCCTGTTATAGAGCAGAAAGTTTGGGAGCTCACTAAGCAGGAGGCTCAGGTGAGGCAACAAGTTGAGGTAGCTTGAGTTAAGCTCAAGGATTTTGAAGCAACATTATCCAAACCTGAGTGAATCAGGATGAGTCACATGTGAGTGTTGGGAGCATGTTGGCCCTTGACCAAGTTTTGGGGAAACTTTGGTCAAGTTTTGGCCCACTTTTGGACTTCGACACATTGGTCGAAGTAGGAGTGCCCAAATGAAGCTGAGATCATGGATCTCAGCTATTTTGAGGGTTATGTGCACCCAATAAGGGGTCCTCTAGGTTTTTTAACGAGTTTATGGGATTTTGTCCCATGGGATTTCCCCATGTTTAGGCCTTATTGTAAGATTGTGTAAAGTATAAATAAGAGGAATGTATTGTAGAAGAGGAAGTAGTTATGTGTGAAATAGTAGTTCTTTGTGTGAAGGAATGTATGTGGTTGATTCTTTGTGCTTGACTGTGATTTTTTAGAATGTGGTCAGTGCTTTTGATGCTTAGTGTGGAGCAAGTACTAAGTTCCATGAGAAGAGATTTTGGCCCTCTGCATTTGACCTAGTTTTGGAAGCTAAATAAGGAGGATCTAGTGCTTAGTGCAAAAATCTCTTGTCTTGTGCGAAGTTAGACTCTGTGGCTTAGTACACATGAGTGATTGGATGTAATACTTTGGTGAATAATAAAGAGGTAAAGAGGTTTGTGGACGTAGCCCCACCCTGGGGTGAACCACATATATCTGGTGTCTCATGGTTTGCTTTGTGTGATGTAATTTATGTTATACATTTGCTTAGTGATTTGATTATGATGTGTAATGAATATATATTTTGTTTCTTAAGTACTTTACTTAGGTTAAAGGGTAAATGAATGCTAGATTTAACTCACAATGCTAAGTGCTAAGTGTTCAGGGTGCATAATCACTTGTGGTTACTGCACTTATCTGTCTTTGTTTATACTCTGCAGTGTTAATGAGGTTAATAAACTAATGCATTTTCACTTCCTAAGAATATTCTGTGAAGTCATCTTATCACATAATCATGTCCCATCCTAGTTACAAACATCTACATCCTATAAACCCCCTACTTCTACCTCGGGTGAGATTTCTCCTGCTTCACAGGTGTTTCCGAAAGGCCCAGCAGTCAGGGTTTTGTTGGTGCATTTTTAAGCATTGAACCGTGGGATTGCCTCTATGCCAACAATCATACCCTTAAATTTCATGCTCCAACACCTCTCCTTTCTTCATACCCCATACATAGCTTCAAAACCTAATCAGATTTAGCCTTCATGCCCTGACAAACCTCATAACATCATTCCAAGAATACAATTCCATAATGTAGCATCACAACCTAAAAACAATGCACCTTCAACATCATAAACCTTAGTCCTTTATTGTGCACCCTTAAAACTCCAAAGAAAATCCTCTTGTGCACCATTAGACCCCAAGAATACTCCCCAACTCCTCTTGCACACCTCATATATCTTTTGTGCACTTGTACTTTCTCTTCTTTCTTGGATACTCTTCAAATGCACACATTTATAATGTATTTATACTTTTTTTGTGTTCATTTATTGGGTTGAATTGTAAAACTAGCTGGGACGACCTCTAAAATTGATTAGGGGGACTTGTAAAACAGACTGGGATGACCTATACTTTCTGGCTAGGAAGACCTTACAAAATATTTCATATCTCCTCATTCCTATGGACTTAGAGGGAGTTCCCTATATTGTTGGAAATATCTTGGATTAAATTTTTCAACCATATATCCTATGCTCCCAAATTTTGAGCTAGATGTTCATAGTAAAAATGCCTTTAAAGATAGGGTATCCAAATTGAGCATCAAAAATCCAAAAACAATATTTCCAACAATATCTATCTCATAATATTTATCTTGGACATCTGTAGTCGCCCTCTATCCTTAACATCAATGAAAATAATATTTCAAACAATATCCCCCTTTTTCATTGATGACAATCCTTAGTCAATTCTGTAATACTCCCCTTGTTTGCAATTTCTTCCTTTGTCTGCAACTTCTCCCTATTTGACATCAATGGAAAAGGGTTGATCCCCCTGATCTTGTGCTTCTCTTTACTAACGATATGTGAAGGATATAACTACCAAATTCTATCTGAGATATTTAAATGTGTCTCTAGGAAGGAGTTTGGTAAAAATATCTACAACCTGTTCTTTCGTGGCAATGTTGTAAGACACCCAAACCCCTAAGTATCTTTTTTAAGGGATGGGGTATTAAATTTTTTATTTTCCTCAACAACCTAAGATTCTTTTAAAAATGGAACCATAATATTCTTCTCACCAAATGTTTCCAACTACTATAAATATGTCTAAAACCGAGTTCTGGATAAAAAATTATGGCCTTTCAAAGTTTTCTTAGGCCTTCATTGACCAAATTCACTCATCACCACGTGGGTCCATGTCACTTGTGTCATTCGACATGGATCTAACATGTTTTAACATGTCACCCACTAGCGTGGACATGGATACTGGCATGGACGCTGCTGTGGCACCCACCAACTGGCCCATCGGATCCTTGACACCTCGGGATATCAAGACATCGGGTGTTTGGGACGTCGACCGAACACATGGAATGAAACATGGACCTTTCTATGCCTACCACTTGGTGTTGCACTGATCAATATTTATGAGAGGAATGAAATGAAACACATATCTCTAACATTCACACATATATACATAAAACAATGACAAATATACAATGGAACTTAACTTCTATTCAATAATTAAATATTCTAAAACTCTAAAATGCAGAATGAAAACAAGCTTGCTTGAATGATGGTAGCTAATCTCTGAGAAGAGATGTGGCGGCTATGTGCATTCATATGAGCACATTACAATGATGCCTCTAGGAATTTGTATCATCAAGAAGTAAACAAAAACCTTGGACATCCAAAAACCTAACCCTAGGAGATGAAGCACCAAAAGTAATGTGTTCCCTGATGGGGTAAGTTGGTACATCAACTTTCCAGGGTCGTAAATTTTGCATATGATCTCTGTTTTAGGTGCACAATATCTCATTGGAAAGGTCTATACGAGGACTAATTTTTTTTCTGTTACAATAAGAATCTGTCTATAGTGTGATTGTGGCGGGTGTTTAGGGCCTCAAAATGGCCCCAAAATTTTAGGACCCAAAAAGATAGAAAAAAACTGCCAAGATGAAAGTTGTATGTGAGCCAACTGGAAGAGGTGGGTGGCCATCGATATACACTTGGATTAATCCTCCCTCCTTAGGAATCAATGGTATCCATTTCATTGAGTTCCCCCATCAGATAAGTAAACTTCTACTGAATTTATCCCTGGATGAGCCACTTGCCTTGGTGCAGGAGTTGCTCCGCTTTGACAACCCAATAAAGATGAAGCTTCTGTTGGAGAGCTCCCTTGACCTATTGTCAAAAATATGATTAGTGTATTCTTGTTCCATGTAGTCAGGGTTGAGATTCATTGGTGCCAATTGTTCTTCTATCTTTGAGGTGTCCAATAAGGGTTGAAAGTATGGTCGAAGGAGGCCCACATTAAACATTGGGTGCAATCCAAGGAAGGGGGGGATGTTGAACTCAAAAGAATTATCATGCACAACCTTAGTGATGGTGTAAGGTCCATATCAAAGTGGGGAAATTTTTCGATGGGGTCATGTAAGGCGTTCTTTCTATAGGTGCAACCAAACTTTATCTCCCACTCGAAACTTGTGTGGAACCCAATGTTGATCATGGCGCTTCTTGTACTTGGCATTGGAATGCTACAAAATATCCTGAACTTGTTGGTGGATGTGATGGATTCATTTAATGAACTAGGTGGATTTGTCAAATTTATTTTGCACATGGGATGACTCTTCCTGTGTGGATGCAAGGGGTAGTGCAACATCTATGGGACCCAATGATTGAAATCCTAACCCCAATTGAAAGTGGCTGTGGCCGGTTGAGCTATGTATGGCTCTGTTGTAACTGTGTTGAACATAGGGAAGAATTTAATCCCATGTGTGTGGATGACTAGAATTCTACATGCACAAGATATGCATGATCATCCTATTGACGACCTCGGTTTGTATATCCGTTTGGGGGTGGAAGGCCTTGGATTTGTTGATCTTGGTGTCCAGTTGTGACCAGAGGCTCAACCAGAATGTTCTGAGAAACCAATTGTCTCAATATGAGACAATGGTTTGTGGTATCCCAAAATGTACCCACACTCTTTCAAAGAAGATCTTGGCAGATGCCTTTTTTGCGATGCTCTTCTTGAAGGCAACCAGAATCACCATCTTGGAAAATTGATCAAAAACCACGAAAACATAGTCATTTCCCTACTTGGTTGAAGGAAGGCCCAACATGTAGTCCATAGAGATGGATTCCCAGGGCCTGTCAAGAGCATGCAGAAGGGTGCACATGCCTTGTTTCTTAATATCTGGTTTGGTAATGGCACAGGTCATGCACGATCTGATATACTTGCTGACATCCCGTCGGAGTTTTTTCTAATAGAAATGTTGCTGCAACATTGCCACTGTCTTTTCTACAACGAAGTGTCTTGCCACCTAACTGTAGTGGGATTCCTAAATCAACTTATATTTCTCACTTGATGGAACAAAAATATGGCCTAGATGGCACAATAACCCATCCTGTAGATGAAAATCAGTGACAATTGTGTTTGTTCCCAACATATGGTAGGTAGTGGAAAAGTCAGTATCTCTCTTGTAGAGTTGGGGCCAACCGTAGGTCTCATGTCATGTTCACAAAAGTGCAACACCTTGGTTAGTGTTGCAATTGGAGGTTAGCTGAGGAATTCAAGGACGCAGTTGGTGCTCCTTGTCTTATACTTGATGTTGATATGGAACTATTGCAAGTATGTGGACCACTTATGATGGTAGTCACTATGCAATTTTCCTTGTGTCTGCATGACCTGCAGAGGCTTATGATTAGTGTGTATGTTTGTCTCCTTCTAAAGAATTTAATTCCTCCACTGGAGGAAAAATTGTACAATGGAGTACATTTCATTATTGTAAGTGGAGTACTTATAGAAGATATTTGATAGAATCTCACTATGATAGGCCACAATATTTCCATGTTGAGTGAGAACTGCACCCACACCATAGTTTGAAGCATCTGTCTCAATCTCAAACGACTGCTGCAGGTTGGGTAATGAGAGCACCGGGGCTGAGCATAAGTGTTGCTTCAAATCATCAAATGATTTCTCTTGCGACTGGACCCATACAAACAATTCCTTTCCACCACCCCTAATCACTTGGATAAGGGCCCATGCAATGTGAGAGAATCCCAACATGAACCTGCGATAGAAATTGATAAGGCCTAAGAAGCTCTGAAGCTCAAAGAGTGTGGTTAGGGTTAGCTAGTCACAAATTACCTAGATCTTGGTTGGAAAGACATGCACCGCATGCTCATCAACAATGTATCCTAGGTACTAGACCATGTTCATGCCAAATTATTACTTTTCCAAATTTTCATATATCTTGTGTTGCCGCAGAGTGTGCATAACCTGCTAACTATGTTGCAAGTGTTCTACCCAATTCTTATTGAAGATAAGGATTTCATCCAAATAAACCACCACAATAATGCATTTTCACTTCCTAAGAATATTTTGTGAAGTGATCTTATCACATAATTGTGTCCCAACCTAGTTACAAACATCTGCATCTTGTAACCCCCCTACTTGTACCTCGGGTGAGATTCTCCTTCTTCACAAGTGTTTTCGAAAGGCCAGGTAGTCAGGTTTTTGTTGGTGCATTGTTAAGTGTTGAACCCTGGGCTTGCCTCTATGCCACCAATCATACCCTTAAATTTCATGCTATAACACCTCTCCTTGCTTCATACCCCATATATAGCTTCAAACCCTAATCATATTTAGCCTTCATGCCCTGACGAACCTCATAACATCATTCCAAGAATACAATTCCAGAATGTAGCATCACAACCTAAAAGCAATGCACCTTCAACATCATAAACCTTAGTCCTTTATTGTGCACCCTTAAAACTCCAAAGAAAATCCTCTTGTGCACCATCAGACCCCAAGAATACTCCCCAACTCCTCTTCTGCACCTCATATCTCTTTTGTGCACTTGTACTTGCTCTTGTTGCTTGGATACTCTTCAAATGCACACATTTATAATGTATTTATACTTTTTTTGTGTTCATTTATGGGGTTGAATTGTAAAACTAGTTGGGACGACCTCTAAAATTGATTAGGAGGACTTGTAAAACTGTCTGGGACGACCTATACTTTCTGGCTAGGACGACCTTACAAAATATTTCATATCTCCTCATTCCTATCGACTTAGAGGGAGTTCCCTATACTGTTGGAAATATCTTGGATTAAAATATTCAACCATATATCCTATGCTCCCAAATTTTGAGCTAGATGTTCATAGTAAAAATGCCTTTAAAGATAGGGTATCCAAATTGAGAATCAAAAATCCAAAAACAATATTTCCAACAATATCTATCTCACAATATTTATCTTGGACATCTGTAGTCGCCCTCTGTCTTTGACATCAATGAAAATAATATTTCAAACAATATCCCCCTTTTTCATTGAAGACAATCCTTAGTCAATTCTATAATACTCCCCTTGTTTGCAATTTCTTCCTTTGTCTGCAACTTCTCCCTATTTGACATCAATGGAAAAGGGTTGATCCCCCTGATCTTGTGCTTCTCTTTACTAACGATATGTGAGCGATATAACTACCAAATTCTATTTGAGATATTCAAATGTGTCTCTAGGAAGGAGTTTGGTAAAAATATCTACAACCTGTTCCTTCGTGGCAATGTTGTAAGACACCCAAACCCCTAAGTATCCTTTTTAAGGGATGGGGTATTAAATTTTTTATTTTCCTCAACAACCTAAGATTACTTTAAAAAGGGAACCATAATATTCTTCTCACCAAATGTTTCCAACTACTATAAATTTGTCTAAAACTGAGTTCTGGATAAAAAATTATGGCCTTTCAAATTTTTCTTAGGCCTTCATTGACCAAATTCACTCATCGCCATGTGGGTCCATGTCACTTGTGTCATTCGACATGGATCTAATGTGTTTTAACATGTCACCCACTAGTGTGGATGTGGATACTGGCATGGACGCTATTGTGGCACACACTAACTGGCCCATCGGATCCTTGATACCTTGGGATATCAGGACATCGGGTGTTTGGGACGTCGACCCAACACATGGAATGAAACATGGACCTTTATATGCCTACC
This sequence comes from Picea engelmannii, assembly GCA_009831015.1. Taxonomy (NCBI): domain Eukaryota; kingdom Viridiplantae; phylum Streptophyta; class Pinopsida; order Pinales; family Pinaceae; genus Picea; species Picea engelmannii. The sequence continues at coordinate 62,337 of ML821197.1, forward strand.
ACTTGATGTTGCACTAATAAATATTTATGAGAGAAATGAAATGAAACACATATCTATAACATTCACACATATATACATAGAACAATGACAAATATACAATGGAACTTAACTTCTATTCAATAATTAAATATTCTAAAAATGTAAAATGCATAATGAAAACAAGCTTGCTTGAATGATGGTAGCTAATCTCTAAGAAGAGATGTGGCAGCTATGTGAATTCGTCTGAGCACATTAGAATGATGCCTCTAGGAATTTTTATCATCAATAAGTAAACAAAAACCCTCGACATCCAGAAACCTAACCCTAGGAGATGAAGCACCAAAAGTAATGTGTTCCCCGATGGGGTAAGTTGGTACATTAACTTTCCGAGGTCGTAAATTTTGCATATGATCTTCGTTTTAGGTGCACAATATCTTGTTGGAAAGGTCGATACGAGGACTAATTTTTTTTCTATTATAATAAGAATCTATCTATAGTGTGATTGTGTTGGGTGTTTAGGGCCTCAAAATGGCCCCAAAAATTAGTACCCGAAAAGCTAGAAAAAAACTGACAAGATGAAAACAGTAACTGCCAAGATGAAAGTTGTATGTGAGCCAACTGGAAGAGGTGGGTGGCCACCGATATACACCTATATTAATCCTCCCTCCTTAGGAATCAATGGTATCCATTTCATTGAGTTCCCCCATCAGATAAGTAAACTTCTACTGAATTTAGCTTTGGGTGAGCCACTTTCCTTGGTGCAGGAGTTGCCCTGCTTTGACAACCCGATAAAGCTTAAGCTTATGTTCGCGAGTTCCCTTGACTGATTGTCCAAAATATGATTAGTGTATTCTTGTTCCATGCATTCGGGGTTGATATTCGTTGGTGTCAACTATTCTTCTATCTTTGAGGTGTCCAATAAGGGTTGAAAGTATGGCAGAAGGAGGACCACATTAAACATTGGGTGCAAGCCGAGGAAGGGGGGGATGTTGAACTCAAAAGAATTATCATGCACAACCTTAGTGATGGTGTAAGGTCCATATCAGAGTGGACAAATCTTTCGATGGGGTCATGTAAGGCATTCTTTCTATAGGTGTAACCAAACTTTATCTCCCACTCGAAACTTGTGTCGTACCCAGTGTTGATCATGGCGCTTCTTATACTTAGCATTGAAATTCTGCAAAATATCCTGAACTTGTTGGCGGATGTGATGGATTCGTTTAATGAACTGGGTGGATTTGTAAAATTTATTTTGCGCATGGGATTATTCTTCCTGTGTGGATACAAGGGGTAGTGCAACATCTATGGGACCCAATGATTGAAATCCTAACCCCACTTGAAAGGGGTTGTGGCCAGTTGAGCTATGTATGGCTCTATTGTAACTGTGTTGAACATAGGGAAGAATTTAATCCCATGTGTGTGGATGAATGGAAGTCTACATGTGCAAGATATGCATGATCATCCTGTTGATGACCTCGGTTTGGATATCCATTTGGGGGTGGAAGGCCTTAGATTTGTTGAGCTTGGTGTCCAGTTGTGACCAGAGGCTCAACCAAAATGTGATGAGAAACCAATTGTCCTGATATGAGACAATGGTTTGTGGTATCCCAAAATGTACCCACACTCCTTCAAAGAAGAGCTTGGTAGTGGCCTTTTTTGTGATGCTCTTCTTGCAGGCGACCAGAATCACCATCTTGGAAAATTGATCAACAACCATGAAAACATAGTCATTTCCCTACTTGGTTGAAGGAAGGCCCAACATGTAGTCCATCGAGATGGATTCCCAGGGCCTATCAGGATCATGCAGAGGGGTGTACATGCCTTGTTTCTTAATATCTGGTTTGGTAATGGCACAGATCATGCATGATCTGATATACTTGCTGACATCCCGTCGAAGTTTTTTCCATTAGAAATGTTGCTGCAACATTGCCACTGTCTTTTCTACGCCAAAGTGTCTTGCCACCCAACTGTAGTGGGATTCCTAAATTAGCTTATCTTTCTCACTTGATGGAACAAAAATATGGCCTAGATGGAACAATAACCCATCCTGTAGATGAAAATCAGTGACAATTGTGTTTGTTCCCAACATATGGTAAGTAGTGGAAAAGTCAATATCTCTCTTTTAGAGTTTGGGCCAACCGTAGGTCTCATGTCATGTTTGCAAAAGTGCAACACCTTGGTTAGTTTTGCAACTGGAGGTTAGCCAAGGAATTCAAAGATGCAATTGGTTCTCCCTATCTTATACTTGATGTTGATATGGAACTATTGCAAGTATGTGGACCACTTCTGATGGTAGTCATTCTGCAATTTTCCTTGTGTCTGCATGAACTGCAGAAGCTTATGATCAGTGTGTATGACTGTCTCCTTCTCGAGAATTTAATTCCTCCACTGGAGGAAAAATTGTACAATGGAGTACATTTATTTATTGTAAGTGGAGTACTTATAGAAGATATTTGATAGCATCTCACTATGATACGAAACAATATTTCCATGTTGAGTGAGAACAACACCCACACCACAGTTTGAAGCATCTGTCTCAATCTCAAACCATTGTTGCAGGTTGGGTAATGAGAGCACCGAGGCTGAGCATAAGCATTGCTTCAAATCATCGAATGATTTTTCTTGCGACTGGACCCATACAAACAATTCCTTGCCACTGCCCCTAATCACTTGGATAAGGGCCCATGCAATGTGAGAGAATCCCAACATGAACCCGCGATAGAAATTGACAAGGCCTAAGAAGCTCTGAAGCTTAAAGAGTGTGGTCAGGGTTGGCCAATCACAAATTACCTAGATCTTGGCTAGAACGACATGCACCCCATGCTCATCAACAATGTATCCTAGGTACTAGACCATGTTCATGCCAAATTGTTATTTTTTCAAATTTTCATATATCTTGTGTTGTCGTAGAGTGTCCATAACCTGCTAAATATGTTGCAAGTGTTCTGCCCAATTCTTGTTGAAGATGAGGATTTCATCCAAATACACCACCACACTATTGCATTTTCACTTCCTAAGAATATTTTGCGAAGTGATCTTATCACATAATCATGTCCCAGCCTAGTTACAAACATTTGCATCCTGTAACCCCCCTACTTCTACCTCGGGTGAGACTTCTCCTGCTTCTCAGGTGTTTCCGAAAGGCTCGGTAGTCAGGATTTTTTTGGTGCATTGTAAAGTGTTGAACCCTGGTCCTGCCTCTTTGCCAACAATCATACCCTTAAATTTCATGCTCCAACACCTCTCCTTGTTTCATACCCCATACATAGCTTCAAACCCTAATCAGATTTAGCCTTCATGCCCTGACTAACCTCATAACATCATTCCAAGAATAAAATTCCATAATGTAGCATCACAACCTAAAAACAATGCACCTTCAACATCATAAAATTTCTTCCTTTATTGTGCACCCTTAAAATTCCAAAGAAAATCCTCTTGTGCACCATTAGACCCCAAGAATACTCCCCAACTCCTCTTGCACACTTCATATCTCTTTTGTGCACTTGTACTTTCTCTTCTTGCTTGGATACTCTTCAAATGCACACATTTATAATGTATTTATACTTTTTTTGTGTTCATTTATGGGGTTGAATTGTAAAACTAGCTGGGACGACCTCTAAAATTGATTACGAGGACTTGTAAAACTGTCTGGGACGACCTATACTTTCTGGCTAGGATGACCTTACAAAATATTTCATATCTCCTCATTCATATGGACTTAGAGGGAGTTCCCTATACTGTTGGAAATATCTTGGATTAAAATTTTCAACCATATATCCTATGCTCCCAAATTTTGAGCTAGATGTTCATAGTAAAAATGCCTTTAAAGATAGGTTATCCAAATTGAGCATCAAAAATCCAAAAACAATATTTCCAACAATATCTATCTCGCAATGTTTATCTTGGACATCTATAGTCTCCCTCTGTCTTTGACATCAATGAAAATAATATTTCAAACAATATCCCCCTTTTTCATTGATGACAATCCTTAGTCAATTATGTAATATTCCCCTTATTTGCAATTTCTTCCTTTCTCTACAACTTCTCCCTATTTGACATCAATGGAAAAGGGTTGATCCCCCTGATCTTGTTCTTCTCTTTACTAACGATATGTGAGGGATATAACTACCAAATTCTATCTGATATATTCAAATGTGTCTCTAGGAAGGAGTTTGGTAAAAATATCTACAACCTATTCTTTCATGGAAATGTTGTAAGACACCCAAACCCCTAAGTATCCTTTTTAAGGGATGGGGTATTAAATTTTTTATTTTCCTCAACAATCTAAGATTCCTTTAAAAAGGGAACCATAATATTCTTCTCACCGAATGTTTCCAACTACTATAAATTTGTCTAAAACTGAGTTCTGGATAAAAAAAATATGGCCTTTCAAAGTTTTCTTAGGCCTTCATTGACCAAATTCACTCATCGCCACGTGGGTCCATGTCACTTGTGTCATTCGACATGGATCTAATGTGTTTTAACATGTCACCCACTAGCGTGGACGTGGATACTGGCATGGACGTTGTTGTGGCACCCACCAACTGGCCCATCGGATCCTTGACACCTCAGGATATCAGGACATCGGGTGTTTGGGACGTCGACCCAACACATGGAATGAAACATGGACCTTTCTATGCCTACCAATTGGTGTTGCACTGATCAATATTTATGAGCAGAATGAAATGAAACACATATCTCTAACATTCACACATATATACATAGAACAATGAAAAATATACAATGGAACTTAACTTCTATTCAATAATTAAATATTCTAAAACTATAAAATGCAGAATGAAAATAAGCTTGCTTGAATGATGGTAGCTAATATCTAAGAAGAGATGTGGTGGCTATGCACATTCCTTTGAGCACATTACAATGATGCCTCTAGGAATTTTTATCATCAATAAGTAAACAAAAACCCTGGACATCCAAAAACCTAACCCTAGGAGGTGAAGCGCCAAAAGTAATGTGTTCCCCGATGGGGTAAGTTGGTACATAAATTTTCGGGGTCGTAAATTTTGCATATGATCTCCATTTTAGGTGCACAATATCTCATTGGAAATGTCTATAGGAGGACTACAAATTTTTCTGTTACAATAATAATCTGTTTATAGTGTGATTGTGGCAGGTGTTTAGGGCCTCAAAATGGCCCCAAAATCTTAGGACCCGAAAAGCTAGAAAAAAACTGCCAAGATGAAAGTTGTATGTGAGCTAACTGGAAGAGGTGGGTGGCCCCCGATATACACATGGATTAATCCTCCCTCCTTAGGAATCAATGGTATCCATTTCATTGAGTTCCCCCATCAGATAAGTAAACTTCTACTGAATTTATCCCTGGGTGAGCCACTTGCCTTGGTGCAGGAGCTGCCCCGCTTTGACAACTCGATAAAGTTGAAGCTTTTGTTGGCGAGTTCCCTTGACCTATTGTCCAAAATATGATCAATGTATTCTTGTTCCATGCAGTTAGGGTTGAGATTTATTGGAGTCAATTGTTCTTCTATCTCTGAGGTGTCCAATAAGGGTTGAAAGTATGGCCGACATTAAACATTGGGTGCAAGCCAAGGAAGGGGGGGATGTTGAACTCAAAAGAATTATCATGCACAACCTTAGTGATGGTGTAAGGTCCATATCAGAGTGGACAAAGCTTTCGATGGGGTCATGCAAGGCATTCTTTCTATAGGTGCAACCAAACTTTATCTCCCACTCGAAACTTGTGTGGCACCCAGTGTTGATCATGGTGCTTCTTGTACTTGGCATTGGAATTCTGCAAAATATCTTGAACTTGTTTGTCGACGTGATGGATTCATTTAATGAACCGGGTGGATCTGTCAAATTTATTTTGCGCATAGGATGATTCTTCCTGTGTGGATGCAAGGGGTAGTGCAACATCTATGGGACCCAATGATTGAAATCCTAACCCCACTTGAAATGGGTTGTGGCCGGTTGAGCTATGTATGGCTCTGGTGTAACTATGTTGATCATAGGGAAGAATTTAATCCCATGTGTGTGGATGAGTGGAATTCTACATGTGCAAGTTATGCATGATCATACTGTTGACGACCTCGATTTGGATATCCGTTTGGGGGTTGAAGGCCTTGGATTTGTTGAGATTGGTGTCTAGTTGTGACCAGAGGCTCAACCAGAATGTGCTGAGAAACCAATTGTCTCAATATGAGACAATGGTTTGTGCTATCCCAAAATGTACCCACACTTGTTCAAAGAAGATCTTGGCAGTGACCTTTTTTGTGATGCTCTTCTTCCAGGCGACCATAATCACCATCTTGGAAAATTGATCAACAACCACGAAAACATAGTCATTTCCCTACTTGGTTGAAGGAAGGACCGTCATGTAGTTCATCGAGATGGATTCCCAGGGCTTGTCGGGAGCATGCAGAGGGTTGTACATGCCTTGTTTCTTAATATCTGGTTTGGTAATGTCACAAGTCATGCATGATCTGATATACTTGCTGGTATCCCGTCGGAGTTTTTTCCAATAGAAATGTTGTTGCAACATTGCCATTGTCTTTTCTATGCCAAAGTATCTTGCCACCTGACTATAGTGGGATTCCTAAATCAGCGTATCTTTCTCACTTGATGGAACACAAATATGGGCTAGATGGCACAATAACCCATCCTGTAGATGAAAATCAGTGACAATTGTGTTTGTTCCCAACATATGGTAGGTAGTGGAAAAGTCAGTATCTCTCTTGTAGAGTTGGGGCCAACCGTAGGTCTCATGTCATGTTCGCAAAAGTGCAACACCTTAGTTAGTGCTACAACTGGAGGTTAGCTGAGGAATTCAAAGACACAGTTGGTGCTCCCTGTCTTATACTTGATGTTGATATGGAACTATTGAAAGTATGTGGACCACTTCTAATGGTAGTCATTCTGCAATTTTCCTTGTGTCTGCATGAACTGCAGAGTCTTATGATCAGTGTGTATGATTGTATCCTTCTCGAGAATTTAATTCCTCCACTGGAGGAAAATTTGTACAATGGCGTACATTTCTTTATTCTAAGTGGAGTACTTATAGAATATATTTGATAGCATCTCACTATGATAGGCCATAATATTTCCATGTTGAGTGAGAACTGCACCCACACCATAGTTTGAAGCATCTGTCTCAATCTCAAACGACTGTTGCAGGTTGGGTAATGAGAACACCAGGGATGAGCATAAGCATTGCTTCAAATCATCGAATGATTTCTATTGCAATTGGACCCTTGCAAACAATTCATTGCCACCTACCCTAATCACTTGGATAAGGGCCCATGCAATGTGAGAGAATCCCAACATGAACCTGTGATAGAAATTGACAAGGCCTAAGAAGCTCTGAAGCTCAAAGAGTGTGGTCAGGGTTGGCCAGTCACAAATTACCTAGATCTTGGTTGGAACGACATGCACCCCATGCTCATCAACAATGTATCCTAGGTACTAGACCATGTTCATGCCAATTTGTTATTTTTCCAAATTTTCATATATCTTGTGTTGTCACAGAGTGTGCATAACCTGCTAAATATGTTGCAATTGTTCTGCCAATTCTTGTTGAAGATGAGTATTTCATCCAAATACACCACCACAAAATAATTGGTCAAAGGACACAAGATATTGTCCATCATCCTAACGAAATTTGTTGGGGATTTTTTCAAGCCAAAGGGCATGGCCAACCATTCCAAAAGACCTTCTTTGGACTTGAATGTAGTTTTCCATACATCGATCTGATCTATTTGGACATGGTGGTAGTCGAACTTCAGATCAATTTTACTGAAGTATTTTTCCCCCTTGAGATGGTCAAGGAGATCGTCAATTCAGGGAATTCAGTACCATTTCTTGACTGTGATTTTATTCAGGTCCCAATGATCAATGTAGATTCGCCAGGTCATGTCTTTCTTTTGCACAAGCATGATTGGGATTCCACAAGGTGATGAGATTGGGTGGATGTGCACATTTTCAATAAGCTCTTGGATATGGCGCTTGATTTCCTCATTTTCTGACAGAGAGTGGAAATAGACTGGCTCATTGGGTAGTGGTTCATCGGGTGTTAGATCAATTGAGTGCTTGACACGACACTACTGAGGTACCCTAGTTGGTGAGGAGAAGATGTCTTTGTATTCTTCCACGACCTTATCCACTTGCTTCTACTACATGTAGAGACCTATTGCGGAGGCCATGCATGTTGTTGCAACCTTCCTCTCACTTTGAGATCGAATCATGAAGAAGACAAACTTACTGGTCTAAGAGATGACCTTCCTACATTACTTGGCAGAGATCAAGGAAATGGAAGTAGATGAGAATACCTTGGGTATCTTGTCTAATTTCATGTCCAAAGTAATAATAACACTACGAGTCGTAGACTCATATACAACATGATGTTTCCATAAATAAGGTTGGCCCAAAATAACATCACAAACTTAAAGGGGGGAAACATCACACAATACCTCATCTTTGAAGGGCTTGATGTCGTAGGCCAAGTGACACTGTTAGATGACACGGAGATCACTCCCTTGGAGGAGACATCTGATGGTGTACGACTGTGGGTGTGGTGTATAATTTCCTTGTGTCTTTATTTGTCTTCCCATTGTCCTTATTTGTTTACGTCTTGGACTGGTTGTCCCGAGGCTTTCCATCGTTTCTATTCCCTTTGTTTTGCAGGTTGGGGCCTCCTTTTCCCTGATTCTGTTGTGAGGGGTTTGTAGACCCAAACTATTTTGTATTATGTTTAATCTTATGCTCGATTTTGACAACATATCGATAGGCCACGCCCAAGGATGAGATGTCCAGAAACTCCATTGTTTTTTGGATGTATCTATGCAGACCGTCGTGGTACTTGAGCACCAGATGTCACTTGGAGTATTTGATTGATCCATATTTAGGAGCGGAATGAACTGATTAACAAACTAAATACAATAAACACAGAGAAACAGAAAACACCAAAACTATCTAGTGAACAATATATTCTATTGAATAAATGGAATAGGCTGAAACTGTAAAACTGTGGAACTGAAACAACTTGCTCGAATGGTGGTACCTATCTCTAAGAAGAGATGTGGCTGCTAGGCGTATCCGTCTGAGTAGAATTATTACAATGAGGCTCCAGAGGAATTTTTAACATTACTCATGGATGCCAAAACCCTAGACATCCAAAAACCTAACCCTAGGATATGAAACACCAAAAGTTATGTGGGCCCTGATGGGTAAGTTGGTACCTCAACTTCCTCGGGTCATACATTTTTCATACGAACTCCATTTTAATAACATGATAGCCCATTGGAAAGGAATTTTTGAGAACTACACATTACACCAACAAAATCTAACTTTGTCTATAGTTTGACTATGGCAAGAAAAAAAAACCATTGTTTAGGGCCCCAAAACAACCTTGGAAGTAAAAAAAGATATGCGGACATGAAAACATCCAAAATAATCCAGTTGGATTAGGTGGGAGTCCACCAATATCCAACTGGAATATGTGTAAGGATTCAAACAACCCCGAAAGTGTAGAACCCACAATTACAAAAAAGTATAGAAGAACATGTCGAACTAAAACTTGTCAAGAGGAGCAAGTTGCAATAGGTGGGTGTCCACCAATATCCACATGGATCAGTCCTCCCCCCTTAGGAATCAATGGTCTCCATTGTGTTGATTTCCCCCATTAAGCAAGGAAATGTCTGCTGAATTTGGCCCCGGGTGAGCCACTTGCCTTGGTGTAGGTGTTGCTCTACCTTGACAACCCGATAAAGATGGATCCTTTAATGGTGAGTGCCCTTTCCCTATGTTTCCACTATATGATCATTGGATGCATGTTTCATGCAGTCAGGGTTGATCCCTATTGGTGTTAGTTGTTCTGCGATCTCTCAGGCGTCCAATAATGGTGAAAAATATGGCCGAAGGAGGTCCACATTAACACTGGGTGCAAGCCAAGGAAGGGTGGAGTTTTGAGTTCAAAATCATTGCTACCCAAAACATTGGTGATAGTGTAAGGCCCATAACGAAGTAGGAATAGATTCTGATTAGGACCTTCAAGGCACTCTTTCTGCAAATGTAACTAGGCCTTGTCTCCCACCTGAAATTGGTGTGGTACCCTGTGTTAATCATGGAACTGCTTGTACTTAGCATTGGATTTTTGAAAAATTTCATGGACCTATTGGCGGATGTGATGAATCCTCTCAATGAATATGGTGGCTTTTTTGGTATCAGAATAAACATGGGAATATTTGTTCTGGGGGGTTGTAAGAGGTGGTGAAACATCAATGGGACCCAAGGGTTGGAATCCCAGCCCCACCTGAAATGGTCTATGGTCGATGGAGCTATGAAGAGCCTTGTTGTAACTATGTTGAACATAGGGAAGACTCTCATCACATGTATGCATATACTTAGAGTTCTACATGCACAATATGTGCACAATCATTTGATTGATGACCTCTATTTGGAAGTCGGATTGGGGGTGGAAATAAATGGATTTAGTGATCTTGGTGTTCAAAAATGACTAGAGACTCGACCAAAATGTGTTGAGGAACCTATTGTCCCGATCGGAGATGATGGTCCTTGGTATCCCAAATTGGACCCACACTCATTCGAAGAAGATCTTGGTAGTATTTTCCACTGTGATGTTCTTCTTGTAGGCTGTGAGGATGGACATCTTCAAAAACCAATCAACTACCACAAATACACAATCATTGCCTTGCTTGGTGGACTGAAGGCCAAACATGTAATCCATCAAGATGGATTCCCATGGCTTCTCGGGAGTAGGAAGAGGGGTGTATAAGCCTTGCTTCTTGATGGTTGGCTTGGAAATGGCACAAGAAATGCAAGATCTGATATACTTGTTGACGTCCTATCAAATTTTTGGCCAATAAAAATGTTTCTGTAGAATGACCACAATTTTCTCTACACCAAAATGTATTTCTATTCAAATGTAGTGAGCCTCCCAAATCAAATTTTCCCACTCCCTTGCAGGAACACAGAGATGGCCCAGATGGCATAAAAATACATCTTGAATGTGAAAATCAGTGACATTCACACCTGTACCCAAGAGCTGATAGGTGGTGGCGAAGTCCAGATCTTGCTGATAAAGTTGGGGCCACTTCGATGCCTCGTGTTCACAAGAATGGAGCATGGTGGTGAGTGCAGCCACGGGGGGTCGATTGAGGCAGTCAGTGACATGATTTGTGCTCCATGTATTATACTTGATGTTGAGATGGAACTGCTACAGGTAGGTGGACCACTTTGATGGTGGTCGTTCTGAAACTTCCCTTGTGTCTGTATGAACTACATAGGCTTGTGATCAATGTGGATGATTGTCTCCTTTCCCAAAATTTAATGTTTCCATTGACGACATGATTGTACAATGGAATACATTTCCTTGTCATAGGTGGGGTATTTCCGGACAATATCTGAGAGTGTCTCACTATGGTATGTCACTGGATGACTGTGTTGAGTGAGAACTACACCTACAACATAGTCATATGCATCATTATCGATATCAAATGGTTGTTGCATATCAAGAAAGGAGAGTACTGGAGATGAGCACAAGCGATGCTTCAGATAATCAAATGATCATTGTTCTTCCTTCCCTCATGCAAAATTTTCCCTGCCACCACCCTTCATCACTTGGATGAGGGCACATGCAATATGGGAGAATCCCAACATGAACTGTTGGTAGAATTTGGGAAGTCCTTAGAACCTCCAAGGCTTAGTTAGTGTGGTTGAGGCTAGCCAGTCATGGATGACTTAGATATTAGTTGGATCAAAACGTACCCCATGATCATCAACAATGTAGCCCTAGTATTGGACCCTATGCATGCCAAAGGAGAATTTTTCTAAGTTGGCATAGCTTGTGCTGCCGCAGAGTGCTCAAAACCTATTGAATATGCTACATGTGCTCCTCCCAAGTTATGTTGAAGATGAGGATGTCATCCAAATATACCACCACAAAAGAGTTGGTGAAGGGTCTCAATACATCATCCATCAACCTCATGAATGTGGTTGGTGCATTTGTTAAGAAAAAGGGCATGACCAACCATTAGAAGAGACCTTCTTTAGATTTGAAAGTTTTCTTCCATACATCAGTTGGTTTGATGGGAACCTGGAGGTAGCCAGACTTTAGGTCAATATTGTTGAAGAACTTTGCCCCCTTGATTTGGTCAAGAAGGTCATCAATTTTGGAAATTGGGTATCGGTTCCTGACTGTTTTGTTGTTTAATGTTTTGTAATCAATGCAGAGTTGTCGGGTCCCATCCTTATTCTGCACCAATACAATCATGCTTATGCAAGGGGAGGAGTTGGGTCTGATGTGCCCCTTTTGAAGAAAATCTTGAATCTAACGCTTGATTTCTTCATTTTCCATCAGTGAGCGATGATAGAATGGTCCATTAGGCAGAGGTGCACCAAGGGATATATTACTTGGATGCTTGACTTGGCAGTGCGTTGGTACCCCAATGGGTGAGGAGAATATGTCTCTGTACTCTTCCATGATCCCATCCACTTTCTTCTACTACAAAGAGAGGCTCTATTTAGAGGCCACGGATGTGGTGGCTACCTTCTGCTTACTGTGAGAATGAATCACAAAGAAGACGAACTTCCCGGTCTGTGAAATGACCTTACTGCATTTCTTAGTAGAGACTAAAGAAATAATGGTAGGCAATGCTACCTCTGGTATCCTGTACAATTGTCTACCCAAAGTAATAATAACACAATGAAGTATAGACTCATACACATCATGACACTTCCACAAATATGG
>ML821197.1:90402-103714 GCA_009831015.1 Picea engelmannii
TAACATTCTTGTTACCAAATTTCTTCTGATACCATACTATAACATTACCCAACATACTACTGAGAAAAACTACACCAAAATCCAGTGCGTAGATTCTTTTCTATAACACTAATCTACACAGTATCACTTGAATTAATTCACTCAACCCCAATATGAGTTGTGTCAAACAACTTATAATAGTGGAAGTAACACAAAAACAATTGCACACAAGTATACTGAACACACATTGGCACTACTGTGCACACAACCATTTTGGCATCTCACACCAATTATTTTCTCCTTGTGTGCACAGACTACTTCATTGTGTGCACAAGTAAATAGAGCCTTTGGTGCACACAAAGTATTTCCTTGTGTGCATGACCATTCTAATATTGTCTAGAAGACTCATAACCAAAATCATAAGATTAACTTAACTGACAATACTAACAATTTTTTCATACTCATGCATAATTATAATAGTGAATATCAACACCACACTTACGTGAGAAAGCAACATTACTTACTTATATGTAACAACATACAAGAGTTAAACCCATATTAACCATAAATAATTAATAACATAGTAAATGAGACAAGCATACAAAGACACTTATCTTTTATGAAAAGTCACCAACTGCATGCAGAACTCAAACGTTCCTCCCAGCCATAAACTATGTTTCTCATAATATTTCAGCAACAGTTCACCCCTGAGCTGGGGATTAACTCCACCAGGGTAAAAAGGGTTCCTAGTGATAAGATAATGTCTAATACTCAACAAAATTGCTCAGTCCAATGTGTCACTACTACAACTAATCTACATTCCCTCATTCCCCACGCACCTACTACACCCAAGGAAGTGTGCCCTTCTCTCCTCAATAGTCCCTCGGTTGCCCCACTTCCCTTCGATGGTTCCCAAAAATAGGCCAGACAGGAAGTATCTAAACCTTGCAACTAATGACCACCTCACTAGGGAATAATTCCCCAAAAAACTCTCCCCTGGAGAGAATACTCACAGGACTGAAAACCCACCTCTTCGACAACAAGTCTATCACCTAGAGAGACTTCTCATGGGCACGACAAACCGTCTCTTTGACAACAAAATTTTGGTTACAATAAAAAAAACACTTACAATCTCTTCTCTACAGATAAGGCAATAGTCATCCTTTCTCATATGGTCTGACCCCTTCTGCACATGAAAGAATGAATTCTCGAATGATTTCTCTCTCCAAAATACACTAAGGACATGAATAGAAATTGCATGCCTTAAACTTGAAACTTGTCACCTTCAGAAGTAGATTTAGTCACTTGGTGACTTGTTCCCATCCCTCGGGAACTTAGGATAAATAAATATCCATAACTTACACTTTTAGGGAAACATTTATAAAATTCCCTAGGACTTAAGTCCCCCCCTTTCCCCTTTTTCGGTGGAGTTATCCCCCCATCTCTTTTCATATGATCTATTTGCACGTAGAGATGTGATATATTAATAACTTGAGTATGATTACACTTTACAAGGATATCTGTACTAGCCTATTTGCATCATGACACACGAGCCTCATAATCACACAGGCTCTCTGGCCTCAATACATATGCAACCATACATACATACATACATACATACATACATATATATATATATATATATATATATATATATATATAGAGAGAGAGAGAGAGAGAGAGAGAGAGAGAACTCGACTTTGTGGTCAATTGATTTTATCCCAAGTGGTTTTTGTTGAGGGGTGTCCCCCCCCCACCCTAGTTCAATTCCCACAAGTGACATGTTAATCTCTTAAATGAGAAAGCTATTGAAAAAGCCTCAGCTTTCTACAAAATCTGGTTTACCCTGGGTACCATCCTTGAAATGAGGGGAAGTGCCCGATGGGTTTCCCCAGGCTCTATTCCAAAGTAAACAAAAAAAAACTTGGCTCAATGCACACTCCCAGGTCATCCACGTGCACTTACCCATGCGTGTGCAACACTGTGAAATGTGCACGGCCTTTATTTGATAACAATTCCTCCCAACACTTCTCAAGTGTGTGCAAAACCAAACTTGGTGTCAATGGCTCACCAACCTATATGTTCATTTACATTTTCCATTGGTACCAACCTATCTGTACAATTACAAAAGGTTTAGATTAGGGACATTACATCATGTTAGTTTGGAAAGTAGTCAAGATTTCAATTGAATGAAAGAGAACACTCCAGCACTCAAACTCTTGAGTTTATTCATACAGATATTTGTGGCCATACTAGTACACTATCACCTTGAGGTGAAATATATTTCATTTTGTTGATTGATGACTATACTAGAATGACTTGGGTTGGATTGTTGAAGCATTGTTGAATAAAATTAAATGTATTTAAAAATAAAGTGCCCAATATTAGACAGAGGAGGAGAATTCACATCTAATGAATTCAATAGTTATTGTGAAAATCATGGGATCAAGAGACAATTTTCTATTGCCAGAACCCCTCAGCAGAATGGAGTAGTAGAAAGAATGAACAAAATAGTTCAAGAAATGGCCAGGGCCATGCTTGATGAATCGGAAGTACCTAAAACATTTTGGGGAGAACTTTTTCAAACTGTTGTAAACATTCTCAATAAATCACACATAACAGTAAACATTGATAAAACCCCTTATGAGTTATGGCATGGCATACCAACATCAATAAAACACTTCAAAGTTTTTGGAAGAAAATGACACATTAAAATGAATGAAGACAACTTAGGTAACTTTGATTATAGAGCTAATGAAGGTATCTTGTTAGGATACTCCTCCAGAAGTAAAGGATACAAGTGCTACAACAAAAGACTCCACAAAATAGTTGAAGGCATATATGTAAAGTTAGATGAGTGACCACTTCATCCAGAGAGACACCAACACTATGATAATTCATATGATGAACCAATTAGAAATGAACCACGAGGATATGGAATGCATGAGTATTAGGAACAAGATAATTATGAGGAAGAAGATAGAATGGAGACATCACAACCAAATACCCCATCAATGTGTGTTCAAAAACATCATCCAAAAATTCAGATTCTTGGAAACAAGGAAGCAAGTGTACAAACTAGAAGAAAACTTATAGATACATCTGGTTCGGTAAATTTTGCACTGTTATCCATGAGTGAACCACATAATTTTATGCAATAAATTCAAGATGATCATTGGGTCAAATCCATGAATGAAGAACTACACCAAATAGAGAAAAATAAGAATTGGGATTTTGTCCCAAGACCAAATAACAAGAATATAATTGGCACTAAATGGGTATACAAAAACAAGTTAAATGAAGATGGACAGATAGTCAGAAAAAAGGCCAAATTGGTATGAAAAGGGTATGCTCAATTCGAAGGAGTGGACTTTGAAGAAACTTTTTCCCCTATTGCAAGAATTGAATCTATCGAGATGTTTTTGGCTTTTGCATGCTACAAAAAATTCAAAGTCTACCAGATGGATGTGAAATCAACATTTTTGAATGGTGACCTTGAGGAAGAAGTTTACGTGGAGTAATAAGAAGGTTTTATGCTAAATGACAAAAGATTATGTATGTTGATTAAATAAATCCGTGTATGGAACAAAATAGGCTCCAAGAGCATTGTATTACAGACTCAACAAGTATTTGCACCGGCAAGGTTTTGAAAAGGGAACAACTGATGGAAAATTATACATCAAGGATGAAGGTAGTGGCATGTTAATTATTGTAGTATATGTTGATTATATTATTTTTGGTATTAACATTGAACTAATGAGTAAGAAGTTTTCAGCTGCAATGAAACAAGAGTTTGAGATGTCCATGTTAGGATAACTCTCCTTCTTTCTTCGTCTATAGAGTCATCAATCAAAAAGAGGAATTTTCATTTCTCAAAGTAAATTTCTCAAACCATGTACATGTCTATGATAGGAAACTTACTTTATCTCACAACTTCAAGGCATGACATCATATAAGCAGTTGGTTTGGTAGGCATATTTCAAACAAATCTTAAGGAAACTCATGTTCTTGTAGTTAAAAGAATATTTAGATACTTACAAGGCACTGTTGATTATGGCTTGTGGTATCCAAAAGACACAAACCTTGTTCTCAAAGATTATATTGATGCAGAATCGGAAGGAAGTATTGATGATAGAAAAAACACTAGTGGGGGCACATTTTTCCTTGGCAATTGTTTAGTGTCCTGGATCAACAAGAAATAAACTTCCATTTCTCTCTTTACAGTTGAAACCGAATATATAGCCGCAACATCCTATTGTACTCAAGTGTTGTGGATTAAATAAAATCTCAAGAATATTCAAGTTCCCTGTGAACAACCTGTCTCCATCATGTGTGACAATACCAGTGCTATTAATCTCTCTAAAAACCATGTTCAACACTCTAAGACTCAACATATACCAATTAAATATCATTTTCTCCGAGAACAGGTTCAGGAACAGGTGGTCAAATTAGAGTATGTTCCCTCCAAAGAGAATATTCCAGATATCTTTACCAAGCCATTACCTAGAGAATCCTTTGAGTATCTCAGAAATAACTTGGGGGTGATATCATCTTTGTTTCTTCAGTAAAGAACACGGTTCACTACTTTGAAAAGTTCCCCACTCGTTGTTGTATTAGGGAGAATTTTTATTTTGTGGAGATGCGCAAAGTTGAAGTTTGCAATGGATATCGGTTATATTATGTTTAAGGATGGTTATGTGTGTGAAACGAGGCCTGGAAGAAAGAATATCCAAAGACCCTCTTTGTCATTGTTGTCAAAGGGGGAGGATAACAAAACCCTGATGTTGATGCAAATTGAAATGGGGAGAAGTTTAGCATATTGATTTGGTAGTTGCGCACATTGAAAGGGATTATCTCAGCATAAAGGCAATTGCTTGATTTAGAAGTTGTGCACATTGAAATGGGGAGCAACATGCAATTTTGCACATTGAAAGGGAGTTGGTTTGGAATTCACCTTTCAAAAAAAATATAAAGTCTCTTTTGGTTGTCATCAATGACGAAGGGGGAGTTTTTTGCACATATGTTGTCATTGATGTAAATTTCGTTATGGACATGGTCAATTATAGCACAAAACATATGGCACAAAGTATGTTGCAAAAACATAGTAAGTTGTAAAAGGATGAAAATAGATGTGTGCAGAAGGATCGAAGGACAAAAGGATCAATATCATAGACAAGGGTCAATGGCGCAGAAGTAAATATACAAGGTGGTTTGAACCAGTGCAAGGAAACTAGTGTGATGGAATGGACTGCGATGAATTGTGTGGAAGATTGCGTAGAAGAAATTTTGTAGGGAGGCTTGAGCCAGTGCGACGAATAACACAATGGAGTGTGACAAAACAAAGCCTGTGTAACAAGGGACAAAGTGGAATCGACGAAATGAATGGAGTAGCTGTGTGAGCACACTGCAGGGAAAGTGTGACATGATGAATACTGGTGACTTGATATTTGGGATCTTATTCTATATATGCAGTAGATGATCTATAGACCAAAATGTGAGTTGTTGTGTCAGTCATGAGGATATGCTCTGATAACACTAAGTTCTGTTGCTAGAGATGAGTTGGAGCTCATTCGTAGGAATATTTGGTTCATTTGATTCAATCAAATAATCTCCAGTTGTAAATGGTTCTTTATCTATTCAAGATTTTTCCACAATATAACCGTCACACATCCACATATTTTATTTAGACAAAAGTGTAACTGAAAGGAATTTGATCTCATCAAAATATGTCCATGATGTAACTACATGCATCTACATACTTTATTTAGAATGAAGTGTAACTGAAAATAATTTCATCTGGTCAAAATATGTCCACAATGTAACTATTATGCATCCATATATAGGAAGGGTAACTCAAGAAAAAACATTATAAGGATGCACTATGTTTGATTGATGCACTAATAAAGTTAGGAAAAAAGGTCATGTAACTGTTCAAAATAAATAAACTGGAGATTTATCAGTTGCTCTTATTTACAAAGAATATTCATGAAAACGTTAAGTTCTATAAGAATATTTTTTTTAACTAAAATCAAGTTGGCAGGGTGATGCTAGGGTGAGTCGAAGCTCATTGAGGATTGGTGTCCTCACTATTTGCGACAGATTAGTGCTTGAAAGGATCGTTGTACTCATTATCAGTGATAGGTTGGTGCTTGAGAGGATTGGTGTCCTCATTATTTGTGACAGGTTGGTGCCTGAGAGGATTTTTGTACTCATTATCTGTGATGGGTGGGTTCTTGTCAAGAAAAAAAATTATAATTTGTAAGTTGGTTCTTGCAGAAGAACAGAAAGAAAGATGTTATGTGGTTTTGTCCCGCATTGGGTTTCCATGTAAAAATCATGGTGTACTATGTTCTCTATGTTGTTTTGATTTATGCTTGTATTGATGATTAAGTAAGCACTTCTAAATAACTTTAAATCATTAAAAGGAAATAAATTAGTAAAAATTGATCAAATGTCGATTCACCCCCCCCCTCTAAGTATTTCTTTGAGTTTCAAAACCTGGACTACACATGTCACCCATGACACCATATGTTTATGCGCCCTCAAAAATCTTGATCTCCTTGTCACGTGGCATGTTATCCTCTTGATAATTGGACTTTCCACATGGTATACCCGTCATCTTGGAGCATTAGTATAGTCGAACTAAGTGCTACCACATGTCCTATTTGCATTGGATGGGTGACATCATCTCATATCTCAGGATCTTGAGACCTCACCCCTTACACATTTCACATAGCCCCAAAAGGTTCGATCTGGTTTCGGGATGGCACCTCGAACACATGGCCATGTCCTATATTTTCACATGTATTAATCATGGAATGAAACGTGGACACTATCACCTCGTGACATGTGGCACTCGTTTTCCCCCACATATCTATGCCTAAAAATGTTAAAACCACTTGACATGTGGCATGATCCATACTTGACAAGGTGACCCCATGTGGAACTGATGTGGTGTACACGTCATCACTAGGTGCAAGGATTCGTGCAACTAGACATCACCACTTGTGGTAATTGCATTGGATGGATGATGTCATCTCGGATCTTGGGATCTCGGGACATCGGGATTTTATCGACAAAGTATAACTACGAGAAACCTTTGAGGATTAGGAGGTGAATAATTAAGGTAATATTGTGATTAATTAAGTCAATCACCAAACTATGAGAAACCTTCGATGCCTGACATCTTGAGGATTACAAGATGATTAATTAAGGAAATATTGAGATTAATACTCTAGGCCTTGGATATGATGTCTACGGTGGAGATATTTCCATCATGTGGAATGTAAGGAGGACACATGTCACCACCATATAAATGCAGACATCGGGACCTCGACTCTTTACCAATATCCTATATACTAAAAATCCCCTGGTGGTCCAAGATCCAATTGAATTTTCTCCACAGGGATATACGACTGAGATCTCTCGGTTGGTAGATCCAACTACTAAGATTCGAGGTCATCTCCTTAAAGGTTACAAGTTTATCTAGGGCCTAAGATGAACATGCGGTGTGTTATCAACATGACACGTCACACCCCATCTGACCAAATTGATATGATGCGGACTTTTGGTCGATGACGCGTCACGATATGTGGCTTGACATGTGTCATATGACATCATCATGACATCCAATTTCTATTTGGACCTCCATGCCATAATTCCAAATATATGTGGCAAGTGGCACCTCCCACGTCACAACATGTGGATCGATTATTGTATGACACGTGAGTCCCTCCTCCGTACGACACATTTCCTAGGTGTCGGAGTATCGAGGCGTTTGTGAAAGTTGGATACTGGACTAAATCCCATGTCTGACATACATCATCAATGGGATACATGGTCGAGATCCCTCTTGATATTAAATGATAGATAAACGATGGTGATTTATTGATTCATCAATCCAATGAATATGAATAAATGTTTCTAACCATTAGGTTCTGGCACTTATCTGTGATGGTGATGGGATTGGAGCCAAGAGTTGGAACTCTTCTCCCGACATCGGCTTTTTAGGAATTTCTCATCATTTTCCCACCATGGATCTCTCGGTACCTAGGGACCCGATATCCCGATCTCTAGCAAAATTATAATCACTAGAATAGGGTTTCTAGACTCAAATGGACGGTCATGATTGATTTTCCCCATCGATCTGACGGACATTGTTACTTCAACGAATATATAGAGAAAATAAAAGGTAATAGTTGAATTTTGGGGGCATGACAGTCCTACTGCTCACCCTGTCCTTACCTATCTTCATCAACAAGGTATTCCTACCAAAATGAGGGGTTAATTCTTCATAACCATCCTTTGTTAAACAGAGGGCGTGAAAATAGGTTTGTCCAACCCTCTCGAGTCTTCTACTTGCAAGACAAAAGTAGACACAACACTTATTTATGTACATAATACCCGAAACAACAATATACATACATATTAATATATTTGTATATACATCAAGCAAAACTCAAGTTCATTTTCTTAATCTCGGAACAACATAAGAGACTCAGTTGTTTTTCTGGTACAAGACAAGTATCATTTCCATTAGCCCACAATTACTCAACACAACACCTTGCCACAAGTTGGAATTTCCTTCCTAGAAAGATTTTAAGGTTTGAAATCTAACTCTTGAACTGGAAGCTTCCCAGTTCTATTCTAAAACTCCAAGAACATAAGAAATGACATTCATTACATAGAAAATTAACAATTTCCTTTTCAAATGTTCTGTTAATGATTTATCTATTCATTCTTCGCTATTTTTACCTAAAGCATTGTCATACACATGCATATTACCAAAACAAGAATTCCAGACATGGAGGTCATTAAAAAGAAACCATAAATACATTTAGTGGAAATCATTCATTTATTTTTCTCCTACATAGAATACACAGTTACTTCCCTAAAAATCAGAAGGTGTTGGCAACTGCTAAAGGGTGTACCACTTTCCACCCAACCTTAGGCTCAATTGCTCCCGGTATATTAAGAGTTGTCCACCCCCTTTCTAGAGATGATTCCATGAGGGGGAAATATCTTATTCTCAACAAACCATAAAGGATGAAGGTTACACTCCTTATCCTATATGAACTTGCCACCTGAATCTCCAATCCACCAAGCAAGGGGTTTTGTTGTGATTGCTCACTCAATCACTACAATTTCTTGTAGACCAAAATAGTGAATTCCTTCACTTTTCTCAGTTCTAATCAGAACCATAAGAGCTTCACTCATTCTCTCTCTCTTTGGTCTTGGTCTCCAGACCCATTTGTGTGTCTCCTCTCTTGTCCCCCTCTCCTACCCACAATTTCTCTCTTTCTTCTCTTTCCTTCCACCACAAGATTTTGTGGGTCAAGTCAAGAAGTTTCCAAATGGATTACCCTTCCCATCTCATCCTTGACTCTTGAGTTGGACCTCCCAACTACCATCTTGACCGGTAATTAACTTATTTTGGGAAGAGGATTTTTCTGGGTATGAGAATTTATAAACCAATAGAGTACTGGTATTGTAAGGGTCATATCAACCATCATTGGTTCCCCTCACCATTCCCTCTCATGCATCATGACCTGTATAGGAATCACCCTCAATAGTTGTTCAACATTTCAACATTTTTCACACACACACACACATATTAAAAATGAAAATATATTTACATCAAATTCTCATAAGAGGTTAATTATCTTTCAAATTTCACACATAGCCAATCCATCTTTAGTTTTAACAATAACCACAATTTATATTTACATACTGGGGAAAAAAGGGTATTGCAAATGTATTTGAACTTTCATTTACTTGTCCCATACAAAAGTTGTGTCCTTTGACTTCATCGAGAATGTATACATTGCTTTGGGTTCTGTTTACATTTTCCACTAATCTTCTTGAACCCTATTTACTTATCTCACATCCTTTAGAATGAAATTTGAGGTTGTAACCTTGATCACACATTTGAATGAGACTTATAAGATTATGTTTTAACCCTTCAACATACAAGATATTTTGTATTTTAGTCTTTCCATTATCAAGACTAACAATACTTTTTCCAACTATCCTTGCAAAAACATTGTCCTCAAAGGTAACGATGCCTCCTTTTCTTCCTTTAGGATGAGAAGTTTGTTTTGATCCCCTGTCATGTGTTTTGAACATCCACTATCAATGTACCATTGGATTCCTTTGTCTTGAGCATACATTGAAAGTCCAAGTTCTTCCTTCTTTGGTTCTTCTTGCTTTTCCACACCTTCGTGTATTCTTCTCTATTCTTGGTAAGAACATCTTATTCCCTGTTTTTTAGGAGAATTTATTATTTTTCTTCTACATTCGGTGCTCACAGTTATTGCACTTAATTCTTTAATATTTTATCTCTTAATCCCAACGATTATTTCTTCAATGGGCACTTACCAATCTTCCCCTTTAATTCAACCTCAACACTCTTCTTCAATGTATTAGCTTCAATTATCCCCAATGATGGGTGGATTTTCCACTCGAAATGTTGGACGTTTTAAAACATCATGCACAATTTCTATCTAGAAAACTCTCTAGCACTATGAATAACTATGGAAACTTACATAATCAGATATTTTTTCATTTTTAAAGAAAAAAATGTTTTTTTTTTCATTTTTTCACAGGTTATTTTTTCAATATTCTTTAATGTAAATTTATTTTTAAAAAAATGATTTTTTTTTCAATTTAAATATTTTTAATGTAAATTTTTCAAAAAATAATAATTAATTAATTAATTTTTAGATAACACTATTGTTCAATTTATGAGGCAATTTAAGTGTTTTATTTGCAATGGTACAACTTGTTAAGGCCATCGTTTCAATCAAGTCATGATTGTATATCCAAAAATAAAATTGGTGCTACTGGTAGCATCACTTTTCAATTTGAAGGCTTGTCAAGGTTGTGATTTCAACAGGTCGCAATTTTAACCATCCCTACAAAAAAGGGTGCTACCAGTAGCAATGTCGGTGCACAATTGGAGACTGGGGTTCTCAGAGTTTAGCAACAAAGATACCATTGTAGTCTAGTAGAGTTGACATATTCAACCTTCTGCAAGGGAAGGAGGTCTCACTCGAAGAGCAACTGAGACTTCTGTGTGATAAAGTGAGTTAGTGAGGACACATCACCGGACCTAACACAATACAATACAGTTTCATACTTGAAAGAAAAAAAAAATATCATTAGAATTATAAGAATGTATGTGCATTCGATAATCCATGTTGTGCAGCATAAAGATAAGTGCATACATCACAGGAGCTTGTAACAAATATCACAACTACCAATTACATAGAGTAGGAAATATTGTGCATCACATAGATACAATATCCATACACATAATGACAAATTTTGGTGCCCGAATAACCCATCATGTTATTATCATATCACAACCCAATATACATAGAGTATCTCTTCCACTTCATAATTTATACAACATAATCAATAATCAAATACCCACTATGAACTCTTAGACTTCTACGCAAGCACAGTTAATTCCCCATAGTTCATTACAATAGCTTATTGCAGTAGACTCAATGACAGTAATGGCGATAGCCTGATGAAAAAAGAAGAATGACAAGGAATCTAGCAAAAATAGTCTAAAATCTCTTGATAATAGCACAATATATCAGAATTAACTCATCAACTTAACAACTAAGAAACCCATCAACTCGACAATTGGGAAAACCTTTCCCATTACATATTCCCATATTTATGGATTTTCCTCGGGTGCTTCTTGACTTCTTGATTCCTATATTATCTTTTATTGATTATGCTTCTTCTCTACATGTGCTTGAGGCTTCTAGATCTTTCCACTTGCTGGTACAGCTGGTGCATGAACTAGTTCTACTATTAACGCGCTTGTAGTTAGCTATTTGCTCATTGTAGCTACTTTTTGCCACTTCTAGGTTTCTGCTACCTTGTTGCGCTTTTCCACAAAATCATGATACTTCCACAAAACTAAATGTCCTCCAAAATGAAGGGCCCAACAGGCCCTGACCTCAGTATTTGACTCGTCACGAGTCAACCTTCCACTATTTTGTTGTGGTCTCCTTCAAATGAAGGGACCAACTCTGGTACAATGGAAAGGGCCTACTCATGGAAACTATCATAGTGGTCCACACAATCCTATCATTTCCTTGATCAGATCACAGCTCATGCAACAAACTCTTACACATCAGGCACATTGGATTCCTTTTGATTTCTACAATGTTATCAATATGTTGTAGCTCGACGTACTCAACCTGCATGGTAGGTAGGAAATTGTAGAATTCTTTCTTGGTAGCACGTGTAGATTCATCCAGGGCATCGATTATTTTTTCCTCGATATGGATTTCTAAAAACTTGGCAACCTGATTGAATGGATCAGTGATTTCTTGAGCTTCTACATTCATTTTGTTCAGTTGAGTGTGAAAGTCTTCAATAGGTTTTTTGTGACATTCTATCAATCCAACCCAATCATTGACCATGTTAAAAATATGATTACATTCCTTAGTTTGAGCATGAAGAGAGGACTTGAAAACATTTCCCTCCTTGACTGCATGTGTAATATTTTGGAGAAGTTCTTTGGGTTGCTACTTTTCCTTCAATTTGAACACATCTAACTCTTGTTGTAGGGTATCAACATTTGCATCCAAATGTGACCATGCAACAACAACAATATGAACTCTCTATGGTGGGACAACTTGAGTGATATCTTCAAGAAGCTCAGAAAGGACCTCTCTAAAATAAGGTTATACTTGAGAAAACTTGTCTGCTATGACCGCAACTGTCAATTCAACTTGCACACATAATCCATGCTTGAATTCCACGATAGTGGTAGTTGTAGTGATGACCTTTCTCAATTATTGTGCTTGTTGTTGGAGCTCATCATTAGATTGATCAACTACAGTAATATGTTGTTCCAATTGGTCAATAGAGGTGTGTACCAGGTGCAATATCTTAGGTGTAGCCCATGAGGAAATCTCATCAGTGAAAATTGAGGGATCCAAGGGAAATCTTGAAGCAAGCGGTTGGCCACTTGACATTGAACGTTTTGATAAGATGGAGATATTAGCACCATAAGATGGAAATAGTGTGAAGTTTTCACATGAGTCGATCCTGAAGATGAAGAGGAAGTTTTATCAACACATCAGTGTGCTAAAGGCACATTTATAAAGATTCTTGACACTGCTGCAAGTCCAACAAAATTGTCACAGTTTTTTCCTTGACCAAAGGTGTACTATGAGTCGATTGAGCATCATCCTAGTCATCGATGGTGTTAAGAACCAAATATCAATATTGCATAGAAAAACCTCAGAATAAGTACTCAACACCTTGAAAAAGAGAGAAATTCAGATAATAAGCCTCTTCAAGGGGG
>ML821197.1:106682-131752 GCA_009831015.1 Picea engelmannii
TGGATATACAAAGCAATTGAGAGCTTTGGATAATTTATAGTGAATGAAATTATGAGTACTGCCAGAATCAATTAGAACTATTACCTTTTTATTTTTGATATATCCTTAGATCTTGAGGGTTTTAGGAGTGGTAATTCAAGCCAATGCATTACATGATATCATGGGAGTCAACTCTTCAGACGAAATTTCTTCTACGTTTTCATCTTGAGATGGTTCTTGTTCTTGTTCTTCTTCCTGTTCACAATCTATGTAGAATAATTTCTTCTCACCACACTTATGTCCCTTACTGTACTTGTTTTCACAATTAAAGCATAAACCTTTTGCTTTTATTTCCTCCTATTGTTGAGGTGTCAACCTTATAGGTTGAGGTGTTTTAGAAGAAGGAGCATTATTCTCTCTATAGCTATTAGGATTGGTCCTTCTCATAGCCATAGCCTTATTTTGACTTTCAACATTTCTTGCCACCCTAAATGCATTCTCCAATGATTTGGGTTCCCAAAGGTGAACCTCATGTTGAACGTTATGCTTTAAAGTTCCTATGAGTACATCAATCAAGTGCTCATCTAGATTATCTGTTACCTATATATTCAATCTTTGGAAGTTCTCAATGTGCTCTATAACTGAACCTTTTTGCTTAAGATTTATCAATTGGATAAAGAAGGTCTTGCTCCTTGTATCCTCATAGTGTGCTATCATTTCTTCCGTGAAAATTTTCCAAGTGATGAGTGATTTGCAAGAACAAATCCATCGATACCATATAAATTGATTGGGTTATAAATATAAAGAAGCAATTCGTACCTTTTGTGCATGTGGCACATTATGTAGATCAAAGAATTGCTCCATCTGAAGTATCCATGTGATTGGGTCCTTGCCATCAAAATTCCTCATATCGATCTGAAGAACGTGGTTGGTCCTCAACCCAAAGTTGGAGTTTCTCCATTCTTGATTCACCTTTCTTGTGTCCTCATCATGAATTTCATGGGATACATTTTCACCTTCATGTGTCCTCTCTATTAGGAAATTTTTCAATCCTTCCATGATCTCCCCTTTTAAACCCTCCATCATCTCTTGTAGTTCATATTTTGTCACTGTCTTCTTTTGTAAATCATTTATGTCCCTACACATTTATTCACCTTCATCAAGAGTCCATGTAGGATTTTTTGGAGGCTTATTTGGTGTAGAAGTTCCCTTTTTGGGTGGCATGTTGGCCAAGTATCACTTTTGAACCTTAATTTTGAGGTGGTTATTTTAGACAATATTTATTCTGTTGTATCTCCAAAGTTTCAGCCCTTCTGGGCATGGAACTTTATTTTTTGTAGTTCTCTAATAATTCTTCTCTGCAATTCCATAGGTCTAATCAAAATTGGATGTGCCAAGTGGAATTTACGACAACTTCTCCACAACTTGTTGTTTTTTTTCCTTTCCAGGAGATCTCACTTGTATAGCGTTCCCCGCACAAAATAATTGATATAAAATTCTGAAACTCGTACCAGAAATACTACAGACTATCCATTATCCAATGCAACTAGTCTCACTCAATTTGGATAACTAGGAAGAAGTTATGATTGTTTTACATGGACCACCTTCTTGAGACTAGTCAATAAGACTAGTCAAATAGCCTATCTTCCACAAGGTGTATCTACAAATTTAAGATGAACCAGAAGCTAAAAAATTTACCACAGATACCTTACTAATTTTTTTGAATAGCATCTAGATTTCAGGTTCTGAAATGTTACAAAAAAAAAATTATAGTGAAAATTCCGCAATGACTCAGTTCAGGATGATTCCAGAACCCTAAATTGCACAAGTTGTATCTCCAAAAGTATAATGCCTCAGGAGATGAAATTTTAAACCAACGTACCTTGATCCATATAATAAATATCATAAAAGCCTTTCCTTCTGAAACATTGTAGAAAAAAAGTTATATCTAAAATTCCAAGGTGTCTCAGATGTAGCAATGAAACCCCAAGACCTTGAGCTCTGATACCATATGTTAAGAACCAAATACCAATATAGCACAGAAAAACCTCAGAATAAGTACTCAATGGCTTGCAAAAGAGATAAATTCAGATAAGAAGCCTCTTTGATGGGGCAACCTCCTTATCCCCACATAAATGTACAATTACACGATGATTCCAAATGAAAATGTCTCCTTGGTATATATAGGAGACTAGGAGGTATAATTACAACTAATGAACTAACAACGACATAAATTAAATAACATTACTAATGTAATATGCCCCAATGAAGGGGTAATGAGCCATTATTTAGGGATTAATAGAGGGGATATTTTGGCATAAGATCTTGGTCCATTGGAGCATGTGTCTCTGGACCAATGTGGATGGTCCATTGGGGTTGTGTGTCCATGGGGATTTTAACCTATGGGTCTTATGGAGAAGTGGAGAGTAATGGAACTTTAGGGCTAGAATTTGCAGTAAGGGGGTTGGTAGTCTTTGATAAAACCGCATCAAACTAGGTAAGGTTAGGTGGAATTTGGACTTGCGACACTTCCATAAAAATGGGCAACTCGGGGCTGAAACTTCCTGTTGGAGCATAAAAGGGGTCACTAGTTGCAATCCATGCATTATCAAGGTTGGTTTGGCCAGAGGATGGTGGAGTGGTGAGTGGGTTATTGTCGAACAGACTAGGCTATGGAGTGGTGAGTGGGTTATTGTCGGACAGACTAGGCTATGGAGTGGTGACTTCTTCAGTGATGGGGATAGATTTCAATCGATTTGGGGGATCATCATTGATGTGTATAATAGAGACATTAGTGAGAATGGGGTTAGTGGAGTGAGGCAGGGTGGAAATGATGTGGTTCGGGGGTGGAAGGGGAAACAAAGGAGTGGCCTTGGTGATGATGGGTTTGGCTGTAGGTTTAGAGGGAGAACTAGTACATTACTTCTTTAAAGGAAATACATAAGCCATGATCTCATGGAGTTTCTTACCCAAGATCATTGCATAGTCCAGAATGGAATAAAAATGGATTGGGATAGCTTGCTCTGGTAGTTCCTCTTCTTCTATGTGTCCCTTCTTCTGAATTGCAAGGTGACCATGCCCTTTTTGTTTAATTGGTCCCTACATCTCAAGTTTGTGTCAAATCTGACCATTACGCAAGAGAAGGCATCATGTAGGAGATTCCTGACCTCTTTCGTTCGACAGTAACACTTGTCCATGCAAAAAGTTCTTTGTCAAACAGAGGATCATCTAGGTAAAATGGGAGAGAGTTAACATGGAAGAGTGTTGGATCATCCTCAAGGGGTCGAACAAAATTATAGTCACTGTTCATTCCAAACCAAATGTTGTGTGTGTTTCGATGAAGTATTGACTATGGAATTCATTGTCGTTGTGTTATGGAGATGAGTTCATTGTACCACTGTAGGAAGGCTACAGTGGGAGTGGTTGAGTTTCTAGTAGCAGTGCAACTACTCCAATGGTTGAATAGTTTAGTGAAATGATCATTTGTAGAATGGGATATGTTGCAACCCACTAGCGGCTTCCATTTCTACATAGAATATGCTACGAACAAATATATGTAGATGAAGTAGCCTGATTTTTCATGCACATCTGTGCAATCCTGTAACATTTCGGTGAGTAGATATTTACACCAATTTAAGGGTGCACCATTCTTACTAACCTCTGTTATAGTGATACCATCAAGGGTACACTTGTTTCTAGTTTAATTCAACATTACTTTCCCTACAATAAAGTAGCAGGCCATGCAGACTTGTTCATCCTTTATTGATGCAATATGCGTTTCATGACCCCCCTGTTTGGTTCCATATATCTTGTAAATACTAAGCTCCCCCTTCTTCCATCCATGTTTCCCCGATCCCTGGAATACATTTGTAACATATTTCCCTTCCATAGACATGCGTGTGATCTTAGGTATATCCTCCACATGGATTAGGTAGGACTTATCTAAGCATAAGGCACCAATGTGAAGTCAACTAATGAGGAACTTCATGCACCGGGAAACTTTTCCAGTAGTGTTAAAGATTGGTAGGTTGTGAAGACACATCAATGTGGAATCCCGTAGTAGTATGAAATCAGGTTTCCACTTCCATTGGAATTCTCCATCTGACAGTGTCATGCAATCCATAAACGAGTGTATGTATATGTGTGTATATTATGTAGAATCGGTAAAATCAAGTTCGACCAAATGGGTTTGTTCAACCTTCCCATGCAGATCACCTTGAACGGTGACCCACAGATTAATAAAATTTGTTGGAACAATAGTTTTGGGGAGGGGCCCCATCCAACTGTGTAAACCATTGTAACAATCCTACATTGGTAAAAAAATCAAACAAGTGGATAGAGTCATGGACACAGGCTCACAAGTTTCTCAAGGGGCTCTAGGATGAAATATGCAAGAAACTGAATGAAAACACAATAATCGTTGGGTCGTTCGGGAAATGGGAAGTATATAAGCAACATGTAGTTGCATTAAGAGTAATAAAGTAGAAATAACTTAGCCTTAATGTCAGAGATGACCCCCAAACGTGGTAAAATCCAAGGGAGATTTGGGTAATTAAGATGACGAAGGAAAATTGGTAATGCAGTCACGAGGAAAACGAAAAAGTAATGGTCGCACCAACAATTGAATGGAAAAGGACTGAAAGTTGGTGATTTTTGAATGATTCTGACTAGTAATGACAAGATGGTAGGAGACAAAGTAACAACAACATTTAACTCCCAAAATGACAGATACATGGCACAAAATTCGAACACGAGAAATACTGAGTACAGAAATATTTGATTTAGACCTCCTCAACCACAAAGGAGATATCTGGGTTGGATGAATTGGAAATGACCACTAGACTTATAGGACCAGTGAGAGCTAGACACATCACCATTTTATTGAAAGAAATGGAAAACATAGACAAAATTGGAAATCCTACCTATGAAACTCACTCCCGAAGACAGGAGCATAACAAAATATTATTTATGAAACAGAAAGGTAAGGATTCAGGTGTGCGACATTCACCCACCATGGTCGAAGAATTTTGTCGAGTTACACTAATCTGACAATTCCTGAGTCACAAGTTTCCACAATTATAAATAGTCCCAACCAATGCATCTAGAGCTTCCCTAGATGTTTTTGATACTTGTTGTCATATAACAGGACTAGGTCACCTTGCGAAAAATGACTTATGCTTTATATGTCAGTAATTCCAAGCCTTCTGTTTGGATGTCTCCATAGTTTGACAAAAATCCACTAAGAATCTAACCTCCTCAAGTTCCATCAGTTCCTCAATCCATGCAACAAAGGATTCATCATTCGTCATCTTAGTAGCTTGCGCAATGAATAAACTTAGGGTGAGAAAATCAGATGGAACTACTGCTTCTCTGCCATATACTAGTTTAAATGGGGTATACCTATGTAGTCATTTAGTGGTATTCCTGTAATCCCATAACACAGTTGGAACTTGCTCATCCCAGTCATCCCAATTTGCGCAATAGAATTTAATCCCTATCTCCAAGATTTTATTAAATTCTTCCACTGTGTTGTTATCCTGTGGATGGTAGGGACTTATCTTATGATGTTGAATAAAAAATTCTCTTGTAAGATTTGTGATAGTCTCAGTGATAAAATGGGCTCCTTGATCACTAGTCAAGCTCTGAGGACCACCAAACCGGGTAATAATATTCTGAAAAATAAACTATGTTGTTGTGGTTGTAGATAAATCCCAAACAACTTCCACTTCATCTCATCGAGTCCAGTAGTTAGTTGTAGTAATTATGTATCTTTCTTTTGAATTCTTGGCATGAGTATTTATTGAACTGATTAAATTGATAGCCCAATTTTCAAAGGCTTGCAGTGCTCAGACAAGGTGTAAAGGTAACTTGTCATGGGGAGATGGCTTCCCCACTCTCTAACATACATCACAGACCTGAGAATATGCCTTATAATATTTAAACATCATCGGCCACCATAATCCTGCTTGTAATACATTCCAGGTAGTTTCCTTGCCGCCAACATGTCCTCCCGTAACTCCACTGTGACATTCCCATAGGATATCGGGTCTTTCATGGTCTAGTACACACTGCCTCAAGACTTACTGCTATCCAATCCTAGTTTGTACAATTGGCCCACAATTAGTTGATAGTCTATGGCACGAACCACTATGTGTCTTTTTTGAGTTGTGGAATATCCCTCCAACATAGTACCAGTGGTTAATAATAATGCAATGTTCAACAGATAATCGGGAATAGCCTCAATATGGAAAATGTCTGCATCAAGGCGTTGATCATCTAAAACTCCACCACTTTCTCTTGACTCTAGTCTAGAAAAATGATTTGGCCCCACATTTAGTTTACCAGGTTTGATAATGACCTAAAAACAAAACTCCTGAAATAATAACAAGCATTTACAAATTCAACCTTCTAACACAGGTTTATTAACCAAATACTTCAAAGCAGAGTGATCAGTTAAAAACTTAAAATGATTACCTAACAAATAATGTCTAAAATTTTGTAAAGCATAAACCATTTCCAAACCTTCCCTTTCAATTGTAGTTTAGTTGTGCTCTGTAATACCACGATTTTGAGTCCCCATATTAATAATGTATTTTGTTATTTTATAAAAGGCCAGAGTTCCCAAACAATTAAAAGTGGTTGGAGTGCCTAGAAAAATGTAATGTTGTGATCATTATTAATATAAAATACATTGTTGGCTGCTAGACAGACAAGGACAAGAGTTGTAGGGGGATATGACTCCACGAGAGAGGGAGGCTTAAGGGTTTAGGTCTTTTATTATATTTTATTTACCCATAATTAATTTAATTGAGAAAAGTGGTTACATGAACTTCTTGGGGAAGGTCATCTAGTTCTTGATTTTCAAGTAAATATATAAACC
The DNA here is from genome assembly GCA_009831015.1 of Picea engelmannii. Taxonomy (NCBI): domain Eukaryota; kingdom Viridiplantae; phylum Streptophyta; class Pinopsida; order Pinales; family Pinaceae; genus Picea; species Picea engelmannii. The sequence goes on from ML821197.1 coordinate 113,542, forward strand.
CATGTGGGTTGTTTGGGGGTTCCTCTCCATTCACTCTTTCACTCTTTCATTCATTTTTTCTCATTTATCATTCCTCATTCATTTGTGTTCTTGGTTGGGACATGGGGGTGAATTTCCAAGGAAGAAGCCATTGTTTGTTGATTGTAGTAATAACTGGTGTATTCCAACCATAAATTTTTGCCTACATGCCTGATATGCATTGGCATGTAATAAATTGTATTCACAGCTACAAGTCCTCAAAGTCCCGACACAGAGATTCTTGACCAGATGCATTGTATCTCTAGAAGGAGGTGGACATCCTGAGGGACTTCATGGCAAAGAAGGGGGTCCATTCTCTAGGGTTGTGCAGGATGGAGAGAAGAGAGCTTGTTTAGTTTGGATTGTTGTGCATTGAGAAACCTGTGAGAGCTTGATTGATGACTGGTTTGGGAAGTTGAGTGACACCCTAGAATCTTCCTTGTCGATTCGTAGTCCTGGCTTGGGGGTGACCTACTATTGAGACTTGGAACAATAGTGTCTATGGTTTGGTGGAACGTCCTTGGTCTGTAGCCAATTGGTGAATGGTTTTGATTAAGATAAGTTCTCTTTGTCATGGTTTTCTTATTGGTATATTTATTTTCGATGTGTATTAATTATTGTATTTGATATTCATCTGTTCAATGTGCATGCTTGTTGGTTATTTTTGTGCATGACACGTTTAAGCATTCTTTTAAAGTATAGCATGAATCTTGATTTTTTCATGTGTTGTTATGGTGTTCCTTTCGTGCTTCCTTATTAATTAAATGATATCAAATTTCAAAATCAATTTTGAGGTGATTTTTTTAAGTAGCGTGGCCAACCTGTGGGTGGTTGGGTACGTTACCATTTGTTAACCAGATACTTCAAAGTAGTGATCAGTAAAAACATTAAAATTATTTCCTAACAAATAATGTCTAAACTTTTGTAAAGCATAAACCATTTCTAAACCTTGCCTTTCAGTTGTAGTGTATTTGTGCTTAGCCTGGGAAAGCTTTATGTTGGAAAAGTAGATAGGATGATTGATATTTCATTTCACTGGTTGTGCCAGAATAGCGTCTAACATAGTTGCAAAGGCATAAATTTGCACATGAAACTAAATTTTTCAGTTAGGATAAGTTAAAATAGGTGTCGTGCTCAAATTTTCTTTTAGAAGATAGAACAATGTATCGCAGTCCTGAGTCCAATGAAGTTCTTTAGACTTCTTTAGTAGCTACTCCAAAGGTGTTTTTATACTTTCATAACCCTTAATAAACTTGTGATAGTATCTAGTATGGCCCAAAGTAGTTTGAAACTATTTGACAGTGATAGGAGGAGGCATATTGAGAATTATTGCAACTTTCGTAGGATCGACTAGTACTTCTTCCCTACAAACTATATGCCTGAGAAAATTCCTAAACGGTACATGTTGGCACAGGGGTAGATCCAGGTTTCAACTCTCAAGAGAGCACCAACAAAAACCTAACTACCGTCCCTTTCGACAACACCCGCGGAGTAGATGAAGTCTCACCCGAGGTAGAGGTCGAGGTGGTTGCAGGACTCAGATGTCTACAACCTTAGCTGGGACACCGATATGTGATTACACCACCTTAACAAAGCACTTAGCAGTTACAGTTCATCAATATTTAACCAGTATCTACTTCGTAGATAATACCCTAATTACAGAGCATTGCAGTATTCACTCAGATCTAGCATATTCAAGCACTAAGCACATTCACATAGGTTAGATCTATCATTCATCCATATTATTAAGCACAAACCATCAATAGATATATCTATCATTCATTTATATCAAATCACTTAAGAAAGTAAACACATCAATACATCGCACAAATCATAGCAACACAGGATATACGTGGTTCACCCCCGGCCTGGGGCTATGTCCACCAACTCTTCTTCTTCTGTTTTATTATCTTTTGTCAATCTTCTACATGCATAGAGCCACAAAATCCTACTCTGCATAGGACAGGAGATCTACGTGCACTCCTCCAGATCCTCCTTCCCCGAGCTAGGTTACAACACAAATACCTTATTCAATCTCTTATAGGCACTTGCACTTAGCCTTGTAAGTCTCACACAGCATGCACAAAGCATGTACAACTATCACTTGCACTTAGCACTTGGTATCGCACACTTGTGCCTTTTCACTTAGCATCACATACACCCCCTTAATTACATCGCCTAGATTTCTATTTATACATTTAAAAAGAGGCCTAAACATGGGTAAATCCATGGGCCACATCCCCATACCTGTTACATAACCCAAAACCCAAAAATCCCTAAAAAGGGATCGAGATCCTGCGATCTCCGCTTCGAATTGCGCTCCACTTTCGACAGACTGTCGAAGTCCCAAAAGTAGGTCAGACATGACCAAGGATCCTCAAAACTTGGTCAAGGACCAACAGGCCCCCAACACTCACCTGTGACTCGTCCTGAGTCACTCTGGTCTGGGTAGCTCTCCTTGAAAATCCTCAATCTTGGCTCGAGTTTCTTTGACCTGTTGTTGCACCAAGGCCACCTGCTCAGCGAACTCTTGGATAACTGCTTCATTGATAGGTCCCTCTAAGAATTGTTTAGATGTAGTGATGACTTGCGTCAGTTCTGCTCCTCGGCCTTCGATCTCTCTGAACAGTTGGCAAGCCGCATCCTGAATTGGTTGGAGTCTCTGAGTCACTTCCATTACTCTTCTCTGAATGGTGTGGACCTGTTGTTGAGCAGTGCGTTGTTCTTGGTTTCACTTCATCCTTTCGACTACTGACAGGGGCTTCAACTATGCCTATACGGTTTCTTCTTGCTTCTTTGCCTCCTGGAGCTATGACTCTAGTGCTTTCAGTTCAGGATCCTCAGTGAATCGCTCATAAGTCTGGGCACTGCGATCACTTAGTTGTTTACATTCCATGGTGAGGGCCTTGATTCTCTCAATTGTGCTTCGAGAAGTTGCTTCTCTTTGATCTCACACATCCTGTGGAGTGTGAGGCACTGTACGTAGCTCCAGATCTATGATTCTCTGTTGAAGCTCCTGGATAGCTTTAGCAAGTTGTGCTACTTATTGTTCCACTGGGTCTTCCTCCTTTCTCTCTAAGCCTATCATAGAGCGAAGTGCTCTGCTGACTGCTTCTCTTATTCCAACTTGCTCCGCGAGCAACTACTCTTTCTCCTGCTGGATTTGCACTCTATCTTCTTCAAACTTAGTTTGGAAGGAAACCTTCTCCTACTGCGCAACTCGACGTTGCTCTACCATTTCCTCTTTTTCTTGATTTAGGTCATTTGTGGCTTGTTCTTTCTCTTCTTGCGCTCGACAAAGGCAGGATTCCGTCGCATCAACTAGTCTGTGGAGTTGGGCAGGCTCATCTCCCAACTTTGGTTCTTCTGATGGAAGGGGTGTATTGGATACTGCGTGGCTAGAGTGAAGGGCCTGTTGTACCCCTCTCAACTTTGTCGTGATTTTTTCATACAAGGCTTCTTACTTGGCTTCGTTGTTCTACAAAATTTCCTGCAAAGCATATGATATGGCTATGATGATGAAATCGAAGTCATCGACCGCGAGCATAGTCTGAAGCTTTGGCTTGCTTGCTTTGGATTTCTTCCATGATGTAGGTTTCGTGGGGGAAACATTCCTTTTCTTCAATGGATCTGCATCATCAAGGGGGTTCCGTGGCGAGGTTACTTCACCTTTCTCCTGCTTATCTTCTTCCCCTTCTTTTTCTTCTTTTTCCTCTTTGTCTACTTTGTCACCTCCTACTCTGCCAGGTGAATCTGAGGTAGTCTCTTCTGAGGTGCTACTCAGTTCCTGTACATCTTATTTCTTCTTCCTTCTGCTACTGCTGGGTGCCTTATACTCCTCATGGGTAACTACCGGTCTTCCAATGAGGTTTGGGTCAGACAATTCTTCCTTATCCATTGGTATAAGGAACTATGCGAGCCATTCCTTAGTGATTCTTCTAGGTCCTCCTCGGTGAGCTTATAGTATGACTGGAGCTCTTATTTATTCTCATCTATGCATGTAGTGATATATATGAAATTCCTATCTGCGCAAAACTTCATAAGGGGTCTAAACCTGTCTAGAGTGTTTGGCATCATCCGGGGGAATGATTCGATAGCCCTTTTTAGCTGCAAGTAGTAGGTATGGAATGCTATGTTCGAATGCCACTGTTTTCCCATGTCGCTTGAGTACAAGAGTGTGGTGAATTTCCCAGCAAGTGGTTCGAATGGCTCAATTTCCAGGAAGGTCACACCTTCTAGCATCTCCCAAGAAATAAACGCGATGAGGATCAACAGCCAGCTAAAGTGGAACTCGTAGCCCTGATCCTGAGCTTCACGACAATCGACTTCTAGCTGGTTGACTAAGTACTTCACTTAGTTCATCTATAATCCCTCCACGCACTTTCATGTGAGGTCAACCACAAACCCTGTGACCTAAGTGGGTCTATTCTTTTGGACTAGATTACCAGCAATCAACTGGGAAGAAAGGCACACTACACCATTTTGAATGGAGGCTACCTTGTAGCCTCACGTCCCCTTCTCTACATCGCCATAGATGTATTTGATCCTCTGTGCCAAGGTGCGATCTACAACCTTCCCTAGGTAGAAGTCCTATGGATTGGTTCCTTGCATGCTCAATCAAGTGATCCTATGAATCAGTGCCAGATCGATGATAATACGCATGTATAACCATAAATAATTGTCGTGGAAGCACATAGGATCTTAACACATGCGTTAACCTCCTGGTGCCTTCCAAAGTGTGGAATTTTCATGACGTTAAGGATAGTGGACTACACAATGTTCATGGTCCATGATTGGGGAATTCTCTTTGATCTCTTTCCCTTCATCTTAGTCAAGTACTTGTGAGGCACGAGCATGCCATAGGTCTTGCGGTCCCCTAGATGATAGTCACTGATCTTCAAGTTTGGAATCCTCTCCAACTGTGATCTGATTGTGCGTATCCCCTTCGGGAGGTACGTCGTGATGATTGTTGTTATAACCCTAATTCTCACCATACATGCTTACCTAGCATCAGGCCATCTCAAATTCCATCTTTTCCAAAACACTACTAAACAACTCTTCTTAAAAACCCCTTTTACAAAGGTCCACGCGCCCTACTCCATTACTGCATGCGTGTACACGCTAGCTGACCCAAGACAACCCGCGTGTACCTAAAAAATCACGAAAAAAAGAAAGTTGTTGACGGAACAGACAGCTTTGGGTAAGTTAACTAAACCTTTCGGCCATGCATGGCCGATCATTCGAGCAAATACCTATCTCCTTCTAACCTATAAAAGAATGGGTAGGGGTCCCATTTGAAAGGAGGAGAATCATAGTAAAGAAACTATACATGATTAAGAATTCCCTTTGTCCCAACCTTTAGCCATCCTTGTGCAAAGAAAAGTATAGAGCCAAGCAGTTGGAAGACAGTGGAAGAAGAGCCAAGGACTAGGATCGAGGAGCAGTAGACGACTTTATCATTGTAAGGTATCATTGTGAAGTTAATAAAAGAATTTCTTTTCCCGTCCCGCCATATGAGATTGTCATTATTGGAACATTGATTGTATGATTGATTAAATCTCTAACCCGTTAGTTCATAGATCAAATGAATGTGGAGTTTTTTGTCCGTCTTTAGTGAATGCAGGTTAGCATTTGGAGGATAGTTGCAATCAAAGAATGACCAAGCACGAAAAGGGATCGACATCAAACACGAAAAATAAGGTACATCAACTTAATCTCTTGAGCCTTGTATTTACATATGAGTAATGGGGGTTTAGGCATGGGATGATGGTAAAATGTAAGAATCTTTAGGTCATTTTTGCGTGCATGATAAAACCCTTAGCGCTAGTCCATAGGAGGGATTTCCCACCCACAACAGAATTGGTGACCATACTAGGGAATCTCTAGGGTTCTTTGGGGATTTTTTATTGGGTATTTTGAAATTGGTTTTACTACCTTTTTTGAGTTTCTACAAGAAGTCTGAGTGTTCAGGGGTTCTAGTTCTTAATACCAGTCTTCCCTGCTCTGCTTACCAGACTATTTCTTTTCTATTTTTGAGAGTCTTAAAATGCACACGCGCCCTGTAGTGGGGCAGCCCGTGTATGCATGCACCCTACCTTTAGTTAGCCCACGTATGTACGCCTGTTGATGAAGTGCTAGTTGTGTGTCTGAGAACCCAGGAAATCATTCTTAGGAAGAGGCAGTCATCCTCTCCCCTGCAGAAGTGATCCTTCTTAGGGATCTTCTGGGTCCTTCTAGGTCTCTGATTGAACAGTCCATAGTCAGGTAAAAACCTTAGGATTAGCTTTGTTTTGCTAAATTTTTCTTGCCTCTTCTTTGTCAAAGTAAGTTTTTGCACCTTTAAGGGGTTCTGGTTTTCAATACCAGTACTCCCTGCCTAATATTAGCTACTTGTCCTCCTTTTTTGAGGAAAAATAGAGGCACACGCAGCCTGCAGTGGGCCTGAACGTGTGCATATGTGTCCTGTCTTTGGGCAGCTCGTGTGCATACGCTGGATGTTGAAGTGACAGTCACGTGTCTATCTAGAAAATTTTGAGGAGGCAGTCATCCTCTTCCTTGTCAAGTTTTTACTTCCCAAGTTTTTCTTGTTTCTTTCTAGTCTCTGTCATAAGCAGTTTTAGCCTAGGTCATATTCCAGCATAGCTTGCTTTTTCATTTAAAAGATTTTTTGTGTTTCCTATCTTTTTAAACTTATTTTTAGCTTGAAATTTTAAGAAAAATGAGCTGCATTTAAAAAAAAAAAAAATCCCCCTCGTGGCCAAGGGGGGGCCATGAATCGTGCATTCATCAGTTTCTTTTAGAATCTTTTGTTATTTCTGCTTTGATTGGAAGAAAATATAAAAAAAAAAACTTAGTTTGTTAGATCTCTTCCTTTCTTGGCATTTTCTTTGCATTGTTATTTGAAAAAGAAAAAGAAATTAGCATAGCATTGTGTTTTCTTCTAATTTTAAAAGCATTTCAAAAAAAAAAATAATAAGAAATATAATCATTCGTTGCCAGTGTTCATGTAAGTTTCATCATTTTTCACAAAGAGTATTAACAACATCAGTTGCACTATCGTACTCCTTTTGAGTAAATCAAGCCTTAAAAAGAACGCTAATTAAAAATTACTAGACTTTATGTTTGTAGGGTCCATCAACTAGATTAGGCTAGAACCTTGATTTAGGTTGGAGAGGAAACTCTTCAAGGCTATAAAACAAACATATGAGTCTGTGCTAAGGAGTGTACAAGTCCAGTAACGTGGAAATTATCCGGGACCCCCCTCTAACACAGGGGCTAAACACGAGGTCACGTGCGAAAAGGTAGCGGAGATAACGCCTCCAAAGTCAGACCAAGCGTAGTGGGGAACACATATAGAGGACTTGTCTTGGGATTCCATTGATCGCATTTCCCACGGAGCTTCATGGGTCTTGAATCCGTTCGAGGTCCTCAGTCATCTTCTGTAACACTTGCTTTCGATACCCTTGATAGGTTTCGGGCTTGATACCCTGCTCATTGCAGTCCACCCGACTGTCGACTGTACCCGCCTGGTGATTGTTCACGAGATGGCAACCTAGTTGCCTTTATTTTAGGGACTTACACAGGTGACCATGGGGGTATACTATAGTACCTAGGGCAGACATCAGGCCATTCTTTGCAGAGTATACTTGAATGGTGCTTCCGTATTCGAGTTGCACTTGCACCGATAAGTTTCTCTAGTGTTGGTTGGTGTAATTGTTCTTCCAACTAGTTAGTCATTTGCTTGATTTTCCTTTACGAACTTTTAGTGTGTGCTCTATGCTCCCTAGTTTTCCATAGTGAGTTAGTCAGTTGTGTTTTTGGGTCTCTGACCTAGGGTGGAAGACCACCCACTCCGCCGGTTGAGAGGACTTTTCAGTCTTTCGCTTAGAAACATGGAGACGCCTCTTTATAGGCATTATTTTGATAACAGTGGTTCTTCATAGTGAGTGTGTGAGACTTTTACAGACTTGAACGATCCTGTAAGGGGAGAACCTGTGCATAGGATATTCATGGCTAATTTTCCTGACCATACCAACCAAGGAACCCCTTTGCAAGGGGATTCTTGTGGTTTTCCCTTCTTCGAAAACATTGGTGTCCCTTTGATGGCCACTTTGTACCTTCCTGGGTTGAATGTCGGACTACCGGTTTGGTTGGGTACCATTCCAAATGTCCCGAATTCTCTTGATGCTTCTCAGTTAAGCACCTTAAGTCACAAGAACCCTGTTGATGTTTCTTTGTCAACAAATTCTTCTCCTCATCTTTCTCCCACCTCTGATGAAAGTACAGTTACTAGTAACCAAAAGTCTAAACAAAGTAGAAAGAGGAAGAATAGGAAGAATAAATCACCAACCTCTGCGAGTCATGTTGGAGATAGGTCCTCAACCTCTGCAAGTCATGTTGAAGACCAACACCTAGCCTCTGCAAGTCACGCTGGGGGAACTCACCCAACCCCTACCAGTCATGCTGGGGGGAAAATTCTAGTCACTGTTAGTCATACTGGTAATAGGTCTATAGCCTCTGCAAGTCATGTTATCGACCCATCACTAACCTTTGCAAGTCATGTTGGAGATGTACAACCAACCATTGCTAGTCATGTTGGGGGCATTAATTCTGTTGAGAAACCTAGACGGATAGGACGTAAGCCTAAGTTCCCTTGTAAGCTTTGCAAGGGAGATCACCTTACTCATTTGTGCCCTGGCGTTCCAGAGGTACAAAGATTGTTGTCCTTGTCTGCAAGATCTTATGATTTTGAGTGTTTTGAGTTTTCCTCGCAGTCAATTCAACCATTGGTTGAGAAATTGGTCATGCCGATGCAGTCATCAGTTGATCCCACTCCTCTTTTGGGGGGTGGGGTGCCTTTAGACCATGTAGTCTCTTAGCCTATTTAGCCATTGGTTGAGAAATTGTTCATGCCGATACAGTCATCGGCTGATCCCACTCCTCGTTTGGGGGGTGAGGTGCCTTTAGACCATGTAGTCTCTCAACCTTTTCAGCCATTAGTTGAGAAAGTGGTCATGCCGATGCATTCATCGGTTGATCCCACTCCTTTTTTATGGGGTGAGGTGCCTTTAGACCATGTAGTCTCTCAGCCTATTCATCCATTGGTTGCGAAAGTGGTCATGCCGATGCAGTCATCGGATGATCCCACACTTCTTTTGGGGAGTGATGTGTCTATCGACTATGTTTTTAGCATTTCCAGTTCAATACTTTCAGAACAAGGGGGCATTCCACTCATTCTGAGCACACCCCCTCCAAGCCCTAGGATGGTTTCCTTTGCTTGGAATGACCTTTTTGAGCCTCGTCTTCCTTCTGCCGCACCTTTTCAAATAAGGGTTGAATTTAATTCAAAAAACATTTATTGATGTATTGTGGATGAGGGAGCCTCTGCAAGTATTTTATCCTCCTTGGTTTGGAAAGTCTTGGTATCTCCCAAGCTTGTGTCTGCTTCGCATGAGCTATTGGCTTTTGACAGACGTCCTAGTGAATATTTGGGGATTCTTCCTCAGTTGCCTATCTCGTTAGGTGGGAAGACTATTCATGTCGATTTTATAGTGGTGCAAGGCCCATTAGATTTCAATATGCTTCTCGGGTGTGATTATGTATATGCTATGAAAGTTGTGGTATGTACGCTCTTCCAGGTGATGCATTTCCCTCACAATGGAATCATTGTCACTATTGACCAGCTAGCATCTGATAATCACCATCCTAATTCAGTGTTAGTTCAGGCTTCCCCTTTATGTATTCCTACTGTTCGTGTAGACTCCACCCCACCACGGGTTAATTATGTGGCGTCTTATCCTTGGTGTTCAATTGCTTCTGAGAAGGAACCTGTGTAATCATGTTTTCCTTCTCGAGACTTGGAATCAACAATTTATCCATTGGTGTATCTAATGGGGGCATGGGAGCCCTTGATTCCCCCTCTTGGTCCAAGTAGGCTTGAGTATCCTTCCGAGTCTGATCTCGTTGTTTGTAGATCCTCAAGCCCTTGTGCTTGTGACTCTTTGCTGATAGACTCTGCTAGTCCTGGCCAGAACCTCCATCATCATATGGAGTATGGTCAGTTTACTTCACCCTTTGGAACTATCGACCCTCATTTGCGTGATTTCTTAGATTTTGAATTGCCTTCAGATAAGGCTATCCTTGAATCCATGACCATGGTTTCTATACCGCGGGAGGACTTACACCATGGTTTGTGTTTTCTTCCCTTCTGGGAGACTTCCCAAGTTGACTATCGAAGAGACTCCTGGTCTGAGCCTAGCAGTGGGCTCTACCTGAACTAGTTTCATACATGATTTGTAGCCCCCATGGAGTCTTCTTTAAGCCCTTTTCAGACTCCCTAAAGATGAAAATATTTCTGAGTGACCTTGTTTCTTCACACTCGTTAAATTGGTCCAGAAGAACGTTCCTTACATGGGTCTTCTTTTAATCCCTTTTCAGACCCTCTAAACATGAAAACATTGTCGAGTGATCTTGTGGCCTTTCACGCTCGTTAAACTGAAATTTGAAGTCATGTCTATCCGGCGGTAGTTTACCCCTTTTTCGGTCTGGACAGTCAATTGTACGAACAAAGGTATACTCTAGAGGCTTTGGATCCCTAGAAGAATACCCTCAGGTATAATTTTACCCCTTTTTCGAGCCTGAGGGACTAAATTTATGAAAAAGGAACCCCCACAGAGTCCATAGTTAATCTTTTTTCAGACTCCCTAAAAATGAAAAGATCATCGAGTGACCTTATTATTTCACACTCGTTAAAATGGTCCATAGTTAAGTTTTTTTCAGACTCCTTAAAAATGAAAAAATGGTCGAGTAATCTTGTCTTTATCACACTTGTTAAAATGGTTTTGAATAGATGTCTTGTCGGTGCTAGTTTACCCCTTTTTCGAACCGATTAGACTACCTTCGAAAAAGGTAACCCATTGGAGTCTCCTTTTACGATTTTCAGACTCTTTAAATATGAAAAAACGTCGATCTTACCTTCTCTGGGCTCGTTAAACTTACATAGAAGGACGTTACCATTGTGTGTCTTATTAATCGCATTTGCATACCCGCGTCTTTGGCCTAATGTCGGCTCCATGTTGCTCTCAACTCAACCATCTGAAGCATGCCTTATACGCAAGCCCTGTAGCACTTTGCCTCTACATCTTGACACCTTTGGCCCCTGGAGGAGTTTTACCGAGTGTCCTTTTCTTGCATATGTCCCTTTGCCCTGAGCATCCCTGTGTTCTGTGTGTTGGAACTAGTATGTTTGCAACACTCGATTCCTCCTTTGTAACATAGCATTCTTTTATTCTTTTTCCAAAATTATTGAAAAAGACAAAAAAAACAAATATACCCCAAAAAGAGGAAGGGAAAAGTATTTTCTTTGTATCGGCAGCACAATGAGTTGTCGTTGGATAAAGCACATCTTTCAGTTTGTTCGTCAAACCCTGGGATTTAATATGACCTTAGGAAGTTGTTCCCGCTACATTGAGTTGTGTCCTCCTCCGTTTGGTTATTCTTCCAAACATATGGAGAGTTTGTGTTGCCTCCTGCCTCGTAAATTTATGTTAATGCCATGCTGCCTGAGTCTCATCTTTTGTCTTGTTATTATCCAAGTGAATTTTTTCTAAGCCTGATTCAACCCCTCTGTAGTTTGTCTCTTGCCCTCATGCCCGTCCATCCTCAAAGTCCAATCAAGTCTTTTTTCGAAACCAATGAAGCCTTCAGTCTGATCATCAAGATTCTCTAGTCCATGATCGATGAGACATTGAAGACCTCTGGGTAGTGAAGTCATACACTCATATTACGCTCCTACCCAAGTTTTGAAGATTTTGAAGTTGTTGCTCGAGCTCTAAAGACCTCATCTCTAGCCATCAGGCCTTATCATCTTCTATAAGATGGATACTCTACATGTATATCTTTTTTATTTCGAGATGTAGCTTTGTTGTGTATTTCTCATGCTTACACTTTATATAGTTATATGACATGGATCTACAGTGTATTTGATTGGTAGCCATGATTTTATTTCATCCCGAGCATGGGTATGCCCGCCTCAGTGAGACAATTATTATTTTGCAGAAGGAACCTCCCAATTTCTAGTCCCTGGGCTCACTTGTTTGGAACGTTGGTGAAGATTGTTAATGTATTTCATCCATCAGATGCTCTTCTAACCTCACACATTAGGGGGAATCTATTATAACCCTAATTTTCACTAGACATTCTTACTTGGCATCGGGCCATATCAGATTCCTTCTTTTCCAAAACACTACTGAACAACTCTTCTTAAAAACCCCTTTTACAAAGGCCCACGCGCCCTACTCCATTACTTCATGCGTGTACATGCTAGCTGACCCAAGACAACCCACGTGTGCCTACAAAAGCACGAAAAAAGGAAAGTTGTTGATGGAACACACAGCTTTGGGTAACTTTACTAAACCTTTCGGCCATGCAAGGCCGGTCATTCAACCAAATACCTAGCTCCTTCTAACCTATAAAAGAAGGGGTAGGGGTCCCATTTGAAAGGAGGAGAATCATAGTAAAGAAACTATACCTGATTAAGCATTCCCTTTGTCCCAAACTTTATTCATCCTTGCGAAAAGAGAAGTATAGAGAAAAGCAATTGGAAGACAGTGGAAGAAGATCCCAGGACCAGGATCGAGGAGCAGTAGCCGACTTTATCATTGTAAGGTATCATTGTGAAGTTAATAAAAGAATTGATTTTCTCGTCCCGCCATATGAGATTGTCAATATTGGAATATTGATTGTATGATTGATTAATCTCTAACCCGTTAGTTCATAGATCAAATGCATGTTGAGTTCTTTGTTTGTCTTTAGTGAATGCAAGTCAACATTGGGAGGAGAGTTGCAGTCAAAGAACGACCAAGAGCGAAAAGGGATCGACATCAAACACGAAAAATAAGGTACGTCAACTTTATCTCTTGAGCCTTGTATTTACATATGATTAATGGGGGTTTAGGCATGGGATGATGTTAAAAAGTAAGAATATTTAGGTCATTTTTGCATGCATGATAAAACCCTTAGTGCTAGTCCGTAGGAGGGATTTCCCACCCACAAAAACTGTGTAGTCAAAGTCCCTCGGGACACTGTCACGATTCACCGTGTCGGTTAGAGGCGGTATGTAATCAGGCAGAATAGACATGATTATCTTCGCATTTGCTAAGTCATATATGTGCTTGGTTCTTTTCTCATCTACAATGCGGGATGGTCTAGATCTGCGAGCAGTTGACAGAAGGCTTGCACTCCTCGCATCGATGAAGCTTGAACTCCTGTGGACATGAATCTCTCTTTCATAAGGTCTATTAGAACTTCTTTGACAAATTTATCTGTGACACTGATCTCATTCGACATACATGCTCAGATCCGATAACTCAGGTGGATGAATGAATGCTCAAAGAAATGGAACAGGTGTCGATCTCAATAAACACAGTGCGGTAGAAATGAGTTCTCTGATTGGCTCGGATACAATTCGCAAAAGTGTTCTCGGTGCAACAGTCTATGGAATAAGTAGGTAGAGATGTAATGGATCTTCTCCAATGGACAAGAGGCCTTCATCAATATAGTTTTGTCCATTACGACACGATCTCAACAGTCTAATGGAGATATTTCTGGTCATTATTGTTGTTCTAACCAATCAGGGTGTCGAGCTAACGGTTATAATGCTTTCAATGGCTATATCGATCCGCCATGTCGAAGTGCCATGTTGTGTTGTTCTGATATCCCGACGAAGTTCCAGTTTTTCAAACCTTCCTTCTGCCAAGTTCCCTCGGGAACCTCCTACAGTTTTTCTAGCCTTACTTTCTTCTTACTGAGCTTTCTATCCTTTTTCCCTATGATATGCGTTACCAGGTTCCTCTTCCCATTCTGATTCTTATCTCTTGTTGGCATAGTAACTTCACATTGTTGAGATTCTTTCGTAGGGTTCAAGGGAAATAATTCTTCTCTGTCCGGGGTAGGTGCTCTGTTCTTCTGTGAGTGTGCTTGTGTTCTTTCAACTTCGACATCCAGGTTTTTGGTTCCGAACAAATTTGATATGTTCTCCTATTCTTCAATCAAGTGTGTTATCCTCTTTGTCATGAAGTCTCTTAGTTATTACTTCTTTTGTTCTAGGGCCTCCTCTTCCTTTCTTCTGGTATGATTTCTCTCAATCCAAGGTTTTCCTAATAACATAGCAAATGGGGCATTGTTCTCAATAAATTTAACAACCTCAATCTCTTCCTTTGTCAAAGTTCCATGAGCACTCATATATATCTGGGTAAGTCTTCCACATAGGGTTATCAGCTTCCCTCTGAATAATCATATCCCTCCTAATGAAGGAACCATAGCAGGCTTTCCCAAAATTTCCCAAGTTCTTTCTCTCATGATATTCCCCTGTGTTTCCTCATCTATAACACAGTCTATGTCAAAGTCTTGTATTCTTGTTTCTATGCACTATTTTTCTTTGAAGATCTCTGATAAATTGATATTTCAGTGATCATTCAGGGTTTCTTTCATTTGCAATAATACAGTCTCTGATTCTTCCTGGGGTTCTATCGTGGTCTTAGTTTCTTGATCTTCCTCATTATTTTCTTGCCTCATATTCATTCTTTCAATCTTAGCAATCATTCTAGGGAAATCCAAAACTTCATGATCCATAGCTTTAAAACAAAGACAACCAGGTCTTCTACCAGGGAATTCCTTAGCAATATGTCATGGTCTTCTGCAACTATAACAAAGATTTAATATTGTTTTTCTTTGAAATGATCCTCAGCCTTTCATGTATTGCACACTAGGATCATAGTAGCTAACCTGTAAAAAAAAATTTCTAGGTTCCTGCATCCATTTGTTAGTTCAAACATTCTTTCTATGCATAGGAATAACATATCTTTCATTATTTCTATCGGATCTATTCATATCAAACCTTCTTTCTTCTAGTTGTGCCCTACTTTTCAAGCTAGGACAAAATTTATCAAACATACCTAGATCCATACTTTTGAAACAAAAATTTCCACTTATCTTACCTTTTTCAATCAAAACTTTTCATTGTTCTTACCTTTATCAGAGCACAAAGCTTTAATATCTTACCTCTTTTCTTCAGATCTGACTTCTCTTCTTATCATAGAGATTTATAGGTCAAATAGAATATTGTGCCCTAAGGCAACAAATCTACGCACAGATATTTATCTTTTCTATCATTTCCCAACAATCACAGTCTTAGGTTGGATACTGCGCACTTCAGCAGCAGATCTATACACGGAGCTTCTCTTTCTCTTTACTTCAGTTCCCAGCAATCATAGTTTCACGTCCCATAAACAGAACCATTTTTTGGCACAGGGGCAGACCCAAGGTTCAATGATGAAGAGCACACCAACAAAACCCTAACTACCGACCCTTTCAGCAACACCTACATATTAGATGAAGTATCACCCGAGGTAGAGGTAGGGGTGATTACAGGACTCATATGTCTACAACCTTAGTCGGGACATCGATCTATGATTACAACACCTTAAAAAATCACTTAGCAGTTACATTTCATCAGTATTTAACTAGTATCTACTTCACAGATAAAACCCTAATTACAGAGCATCACAGTATTCACCCAAATCTAACATATTCAAGCACTAAGCACATTCACATAGGTTATATCTAGCATTCATCCATATTATTAAGCACAAAGCATCAACAAATATATCTACCATTCATTTATATCAAATCACTTAAGCAAGTAAACACATAAACACATCAATACATCACACAAAGCATAGCAACACATGATATACATGGTTCATCCTTAGCCTGGGGCTACATCCACCAACTCTTCTTCTTCTCTTTTATTATCTTCTATCAATATTCTACATGGACAAAGCCACAAAACCCTACTATGCATAGGACATGAGAACTACACGCACTCCGCCAGATCCTCCTTCCCCGAGCTAGGTTACAACACAAAGCCCTTATTCAATATCTTATAGTCACTTGCACTTAGCCTTGCAAGTCTCACACAGCATGCACAAAGCATGTAAAACTATCACTTGCACTTAGCACTTGGTATCACACACTTGCACCTTTGCACTTAGCATCACATACACCCCCTTACTTACATCGCCTAGATTTCTATTTATACATTACAAAAGAGGCCTAAACATGGGTAAACCCATGGGCCACATCCCCATACCCGTTACATAACCCAAAACCCAAAAATCCCTAAAAAGGGGTTGATATCCCACGATCTCCGCTTCGACTTGCGCTCCACTTTCGACACCCTATCGAAGTCCCAAAAGTAGGCCAAACATGACCAAGGATCCTCAAAAATTGGTCAAGGGCCATCAGTACAAAAAAAATACATTTTCTTATATTAAGGGAAATTTGTAGTTATCTCCAATGATTGAACATCAACCATAATAGTCTGATGTGATCCGTGAGTAAACTTTATACATTCTAATCATCCAGGTATACCTCAAGAAACTTATGAATGAATTCAAGGAATGTTGCAATCACTGTCTGAGAGAACATTGTTGGGGCATTCTTGAGACCAAAAGGCGTAACATTGTAGGAAAAAGATCCCCGCTCGGTAGTGAAGGTAGTCTTTTTCTTGTCTTCTTTAGTGATTCAAACTTGGTGGTGTCCAGAAAAACCATATGTAAAGGAATATGCTTTGTTTCCTGCTAATTGATCCAGTAACTCATCACTAAAGGGGGTAGGAAAGGGGTCATGTACAAAATAAATGTTGATGGTTATGTAGTCCACACATACTCATATATCCTACATACCTTTATTTCTTTGTATGACGATAGGACTGATCCATTTAGCCTCATCGACAGGGAAAATCAACCCAACTACTAGAATCCTATCAATCTCCTTCTTCACTTTCTCTTTGAATATGGGGTTCAAATGGTAGGGCATGTGCTTAACTGGTATTGAGTCATGTTTTAACTCTATCTTCATCTCCTCTAAATATCCCTTAATTCCTTTTAGTTCTGAAAATCATGTAGGGAATAGGTCCTCATATTCCCACAACAGAGCTTGTATCTCTGTCACGATTTGTTTGTCCCAATAATCCCCAATGAAATATATATTAGGGTGGTCCTCACTCCCTATGTTTATTTTTCACAACTTCGGGGGTTTAGAGTAAGAACTATTAATATCATTCGACTTAGTGTCATGAAAAACTCTAGTGCCTTCTGATTCTTTAAATGTCAAATTCCTAGGATCATCTAGGCCTCCTCATGCACATACCAAGTGGTTGGAATTTGTCCCAAAGAATGAAGAAAATAATGCACCCAAAATGGAGAAGGCAGTTTCACAGCTTCCCATACCTGAATACAATGCACACCGTGCTCCTTTGGATCAGAGGACCCATCATATAACTCCAAATCTAAGGTCTGATTGTTTGGCTTAGGATAATTATTTGGTTCAGTACTGTTATAACCCTATAATTTATAGGATCAACTGGTGACTGAAAATTTTATCCTTGTAATGTTTTTTGGATTTCAAATAATGTTTCATCCTGCAAATGATTTGAAAAGAAAAAGAAGAAAAAAGAACATGAAAAAATGAAAAGAGAATAAAAGAGGGCATAGAAGAAAAAATGAACAAAGCCCCATGCAATAACAATGACTTGATCCATATTGTTTAAACATGGTCGGGTCCTTTTGAATTGATGTTGATAGGATTAGTGAATAATCTTGGCTAAATTGTTTAATCTTAGCCAAGTAGATAGGTTAGTTAGTGAATAAATTTGATCAGAATGTTCAATCTTGATCAACCAACCCTAGGATAGAGTAATTTCTTATCCCAACAGATTAATTTGGGCTAAAGGTGTAGGTAGGTAGGATAGGACACAGGCTATCCATCTTTTCTTTTAATAAAATTTGTATGGTGTTTGAAGAAAATGTATGATTCTGATGCTTGAGGTGTTTTTCTAACCCAATGGTGACAAAAGCAAGGGAAGCAGTGCACAAAACCTACAAAAAGCACTAAGCCTAAGTTCTTTTTCACATATTAAATTGCGCCTGGAGATTAAAAATGGCGCATAGATCTATGAAAAAGATATTGGCGCCTAGATCTACGACTGAGATGATTTTTTGAACCCCCTGGATCATTCTATATTTAACCAAGGGGGTCCAGAATGATGGTTAACAAGAGCACATAGATCTACAGTCCAACAGACGATGCGCGGATGAACGACTGACAATAGTTTTCGGACCCCCCCCCCCCC
>ML821197.1:150866-164866 GCA_009831015.1 Picea engelmannii
TTGGATGGTCACCATTCTAAGTGACATATGAGGTCTAACTAGAATTACTTCTCAAAATATAGAGGATACAATATTAATATTAGCACCTAGGTTGACCATTGCATCAAGTATTTGCTTCCCCATAATAGTAGCAAGAACTTGCAAGTATTTTCCAGATAAGTGTTTTTTGTTGTGTTATTGTGATTATTTTGTTTTGAAAATGATATATGAATGTTGTGTTATGTTTTTTTGGGTATGCATGCATTCTTGAATTTATAAATGTTGTAGATGCAGGGATAAATCAACGTGTTGTTTCTTGAAAATTGTATGGCCTCATTGCCCCTTTTTTCTTGTTATATGTATGGGGCATTTTTAATTCGATTTTAGCAAGCTAAGTCGTTTTCCATAGTGATGGAACTCAACATGGGTGTTGGGTACATTACACAATGGTATCAAAGATTTTGGTTCAAACACTGGACCTGTATGGGTGAAGAACCAGTGAAACTTTAGGTAAAATTCATTATTACAACTTTCGACCTATGAAAAATTTAGGGAAAACGGTGAAACATTAGAGAGAAATCCCCAAATTCGTGGGAAAATTCAAGATTTAGTTGCCTTAAAAATGTCTAAGATGTTTAATGGCATCAATCAGCTAGATTACAGAGTTAAATTCAACCTATAACGCCGCAAATTCACGTCTTAATGGTCATTATAGCATTGGGAAGAGATCAGTGAATCGATGGTCGAGATCGTGTTTGATCTCAAGATCAATGGCCTAGATTCATTGGGAATTTGGTTGAAATCTCCAAGTGTTGGAATTTGCCAAGAGAAATCATTGATAGTCGATGGTCAGATCGACGAGTTTGGCGAAGAGTTTCGATCGACCAAAAGAAATATCTGATGGTCGATGGTTGATGATCGGGCATCAACAAAGTTGGGCGAAGTTTGATAGATCAACGACCAAGATCAATTTCGAATGGGAGATCGATGATCCAAATTCATCTGAGAATTAGTCAAATTTTTTCCAAGTGTTGGAGTTGGCCAAGAGAATTCATCGACAACTGATGTTTGGGTTGGCTGATTTGGTGAATTGTTTCAGTTGATGATCAACAGTCGATGGTCATATGTTGGTCAATTTATAAAAGTATTTCAGTCGAGCAAGAGAAGGCATCTATGGTCGGGAGTCAACTGATTCACCAAGGTGTCATGTAATCTAAAGGAAATTTTCGATGGTCGATGAAGAAATTAGGGTGATGACATGTCATGCACATCAACCAAGTTGATACCTCAAGGTGATTGTCATGCCATGTCTGTTGATGATTGCAGCTATGTGAGACATTCTCCAGCTTACAAACCTGTGAGATGTGGATCATTGCAGCTATGTGAGACTTTTTCCAGCTTACAAACCTGAGATAAATCCCCTAAGAAGGGTACGTGGTTCCTATATGAGATAGAGATGGAACATAGAGATGACCTCCTCCATTCAGAGAGTTGAGAAGAAATCAAGATGATTATCCTGTGGGAAAGACGATCTGTTGAGTTGGACGTGCTTGTGGCTGAGCACAAGGAGAACGTGTGAAATCCCAAAGTGTTGGGTGCATCGTCATGAGAACAGAAATGAAGATTATGTATTAGCCTCCTATGAGCAGCAGAGTTGATGAGAAACTCCATATGACTCTCATGTGTGATGCAGTGGGAAAGAAGCTCTGTTGAGTGGACGTGTATGTGGACAAGAACAATTGATGTGAATAATTGGTTCTTCTATGTAATGCAGTGAGCCAAAGATATGGACATCCCTATGGATGTGCCCCTAGTGGATGATCACTAGTGGGTGTATCAGATCCCTTGCTATATTGTTCAAGATTCATACTTTTCTGTAACCCTAATTGTAATGTAAAGGGTACAGGTTGGCCCCACCTTAATGTGATTGGTAATTAATGTAAAAGATAATTAATCTGGTTAATACTAATTATATTATGAGCTAGTGAGGTCGGCCCTATTGTGCCAATAGACACTTATATTGACAGGTTCATTTTAGTATAAGTAAGGGTAAATTCCTCTTTGAGAAATCATATCTTTCACATGAGTTTGGAAATTTCAGCAAGTACATTTCCTTGGGAAAAGTGTGCAACACTCTTAGATGCTAGTCTTCTAGGGTTTGAGCACCCTCTTGTGTGCTAGGTCTTATTGGTGGTGAAGTTATTTCTCTTGAAGAATATAGAAAAGGATTTGGTTGGGTTTTATTCCCTTGTTGAGAAGGGTTTCCCATGATACTTCTTGTGTTCTTGTGCATGGTGTTTCTTCTTATGATCTTGGTTGTTGCAACATTAGTGTTTATGGTTAAGAAAAATGAAAAATTGGAATGAACTACATGCTTAACCTAGATTATTGAAAAATCGACATGGTATCATATCATAGTTCTTGAAGAACCCATTGCACAAACAAATTTCAGCCATCCTCTCTCTCTCTCCTGCAAAAACCGTACGAACCTCTTAAGGTTTCCAAAAATTTTGTATGGCCTACCCTTCTGGGGGTTTTCAACACTTAGCACTTGGAGGTTGGGGATAAAAAGAGGATGGGAGTGTATGGCCTCCTTCATCGCACCTCCAGCAATATTGATATTTCATTTCCGAGCATTTTGACTTTTTGGCCCTAGGGTTTCTAGGGTTTCGCTAATTTCTACAGAAATTTCAGAATTAGGGTTTTTGCAACTCCTTGAAGGAGTTCTTCAGCTCACCAATGTTATCCTATATTTAAAAGTATTATTTTTGGCAATCATAAGTCCAACTAAACCTAAAAGTGCTAGCCTAGCCTAGTCGTTGAGTTTACTAGCCAAGATGACAAGGGTTTGTGAAAAATCAAAAAAAAAAATGAACAAAATCATAATCGGAGGAAAGCTTGATGATTTAGTTCCAGGAAAACAAGACCTCAAAGAAATGAAGACATCAAAATATCATCACCCTCAGGTATGCACTTTTATATATATTATTTGTATCATTTTCATGAGGGTAATTGCAGAACGAAGGAACCTTTTGTTGAAGTCATGGATCTAGAGGGATCTTAGTGCATTCAAAGGAATGACACACTGGAAGTAAAGACTCCAGGTTTGATTATTGTAATTGTCATTCCTCCAACACATATTTCTAAAGTTTTTTACATTACAAGTAGGTGTTGTAGATGGAACACCAATCCTTAAATTGTTTTGATTCTAGAGATGTACTCATTATTCTCCTTTAGGAGATATTCTTGTTTTGGTTCCTCTTGTTTTCTTGTTCCAGAGAGGTTAAGAACAAAAGAATATTATTATCCTTAAGAGGGAGTCACTTCACTCAGAGGGAGTCAAAACTATTTTAGAAAGAGGAAGAATAGAACCATCATTGAGATAACCAATGCAATAATGCATGATCAAAATCTTTCTAGGATTCCATGGGTAGAAGCATGCATGACATAGTATATGTGCAGAAAAAGAGTCTTCGCCATACTTTGAAAAACATAACTCTCTAAGAAGCCTTCACCAGAGTGAAGCATGATATTAAACACTTCGGGATATCTGGGTGCCCAGTGTATTTGCATGTACCCAAAGAGAATAAGTCCAAGCTAGACCCTTCAGGGAGAAAGGATACATTTATGGGATAATAGTGAATCTTAGAAGACATTCCAAGATAGACATCCCTGGTCAGAGATGGATTGAGAAAAGCAGAGATGTTTTCCTTGAAGAAGAGATAGTTGTTGTCACAGGGGAAGACCCAGGGTTCAATGCTACAACAGTGCACCAACAAAACCCTAACTACCATCACTTTCGGAAACACCTGCAAAGCAGATGAAGTCTCACCTGAGGTAGAGGCAGGGGTGGTTGCAGGACTCGAGTGTCTGCAACCTTAGCTGGGACACAGATATGTGACTGTAACACCTTAACAGGGCACTCAGCAGTTATAATTTATCAATATACAGTCTTAGTTTACAGCGCAGTTAAACCCTAATTACAGAGCATCACAGTATTCAACCAGGTCTATCATCTAGCAACACTTAGCATGATGAAACAGATCAAATCTAGCAGATTCAAGCACTAAGGACATTCACATAGGTCAGATCCAGCATTTACTCTCATTATTAAGCACAAAGCAACAACAAATCTACCTATCATTCATCTAAATCAAAGAACTAAGCAAATTAACATATAAACACATCAATACATCACACAAAGCAGAGAAACACAGCATGTACGCGGTTCACCCCCACCCAGCAGCTACATCCACCAACTCTTCGTCTTCTTTATTAGCTTCTTCAATCAATTACATGCACAGAGCCATAAAAACCCTACTTTGCAGAGGACAGGAGATTTGTGCACATCGCTAGATCCTACTTCCCTAGGCTAGGTTACAGCACTAAGCCTCTTCTCAATCTCTTACACTCACTTGCATTGAGCTCTGCAAGCCTCATAGAGTATGCACAAAAGCAATCTCTACTCAGCACTTAGCACTTTCGGCAACACAGATCAAACTTCAGCACTTAGCACACTTAACTTAGCACTGCTTACTTACATCGCCTAGCTATTTATTTATACATTACAAAATAGGCCTAACCATGGGTAAACCCATGGGCCAACATTCCCATACCCATTACATAATCCTGAATCCCAAAAAGGGCCCTAAAAGGGGTTGATATCCCGTGATCTCTACTTCATCTTGTGCTCCGCCTTCGACAGCCTGTCGAAGTCCCAAAAATAGGTCAAACCTGACCAAGGATCCTAAAAAATTGGTCAAGGGCCAACAGGCCTCCAACACTCACCTGTGACTCATCCCGAGTCACTCTAATCTAGATATTTATACCTCAAAAACCTTGAGCTTGGCTCAAGCTTCTTCAAGTTGTTGTTGAGCCACGGCCTCCTGTTCATCGAACTCTTGAATAACAACTTCGTTGACAGGTCCCTCTAGGTGTTGTTCAGCTGTAGTGACGACTTGCTCCAATTCTTCTCCTTGGCCTTCGATCTCTGTGAATAGATGGAAAGCCTCATCCTGTATAGGTTGGAGCCTCTAAGTCACTTCCATGACTCTGATCTGAATGGCATGGACCTGTTGTTGAGCACTGCATTGTTCTTGGGATCGCTTCATTCTTTCAACAGTTGACAGGGGATTCAACTGCGCCTGTATTATTTCTTCTTGATACTTTGCCTCTTCGATCTGTGACTCCAGTGTCTTTAGTTCTGGATTCCCAGTGAGTCACTCATACATCTAGGCACTACGATCACTCAATTTCTTTCATTCCATGGCAAGGGCCTTTATTCTCTCAACTATGCTTTGAGCAGTTGCATCTCTTTGATCCCTTACATCCTGCGGAGTGTCGGGAACTGTGTAGAGCTCTAAGTCTTTTATTATTTGTTGTAGCTATTGGATAGCTTATGCTATCTTCTCTACTTGATGTGTGACTCAGTCTTCTGCCTATGGTTCTAAGCCTGTCACGGAGCAAAGCGCTTTGTTGACTACTTCTTTCACTTTGAGTTGCTCTGTGAGCAACTGTTCTTTTTCGTGTTGCATATATGTTTTATCCTCTTCCAATTTTTCCTGGATGGAAACCTTCTCATGCTCTTCAACTCAGTGTTGTTCTATGAGTACTCCTTTCACTTGATCCAAGGCCTAGGTGGCTTGTTATGTTTCTTCTTGTTCTTGACGAAGGTGAGCTTCGGTTGCATCTACTAGTCGGCGGAGTTGGGCTAGCTGATCTCCCAACTCTGATTCTCACAATGGCAGGGGTGCAGTGGACACTATGCGAATGGACTGAAGGGCCTATTGTACCCCTCCGATTTTGACCTCAATTCCGTCATACATTTCCTCCTGCTTGGCTTCTTGTTTCTCCATGATTTCGTGTGAGGCGTCGTTTAGGGTTGCTATGATGAAGTCAAAATCATCGGTAGTGAGTTTAGTCTGCATCTTGGTCATGGTGGCTATGGATTTCTTCTAGGAAGAATGTTTCAGGGGAGAAACCTTCCTCTTCTTCAGGGGATTGGTCTCATCTCGAGGTGGTGTTACTTCGCCTTGTTTCTATTCATCTTCTTTTCCATTTATCTCTTCTACTTTGCCATCACCCCCTCGGTCAGGTGATACTAAAGCAGTCTTGCCTGAGGCGCTGCTTAAGTCTTGGACCTCTTTGGTTTTCTTCCTTCTGTTGTGTCTGGGTGTATCATGTTCTTAGTGTGTGGTTTCTAGGCTGTCAGGGTCAGACATCTCTATAGGGTTTGTGGGAATCAAGAGGTCTGTCGACCAGTCCTTAGTGATGTCCTCAAGTTCCTCTTTCGTGAACTTGTAGTATGACTGAAGCTCCTCTTTATGCCCATCTGCTCGTGCTATAATTAGATGAAGTGTTGATACACGCGGAACTTCATTAAGGGTCAAAATCTCTGTAGGGTGTTCGGATTCATGCAAGGTTCAGCTTCGATGGCTCTCTTCAGCTGGAGGTAGTATGTGTGAAAAATAGCGTTCGACTACCATTGTTTTCTCATATCGCTTGAGTACTAGAGTGTGGTGAACTTCGCAGCAAGCGGTTCGAATGTCTCAATGTCCAGGAAGGTCGTACCTTCTGGAATTTCCCAAGAGACAAACACGATGAGGATCAGGAGCCAGCTAAAATGGAATTCATAACCTTGATACGGTGCTTCACGGCAATCCAGTTCAAGAAAATTAACTGGTACTTCACCCAGTTCATCTGTATACCCTCCACACACTTCCCTGCAAGGTCAATGACAAAGCCTGTGACCTACGTGGGTTGGTTCTTTCATACTAGCTTCCCTGCAATTAAATGACATTCTAGGTGCACTGCACCATTCTCGATGGAAGCTACCTTGTAGCCTCGCGTCCCCTTCTCAACATTTTCGTATGTATCCTTGATCTTATGTGCTAGTGCGTGATCTATGGCCTTTCCCAGATAGAAGTCCTGCAGATCAGGTCCTTGCGTACTCAATCATGTGATCCTATGGATCAGCGTCGGGGCTACTGTTATACAGCGATCGAGCCATAAGTAGTCGCCATGGTAACATGAAAGGAGTAACTTGACACAGGCATTAACTTCATGGTGCCTTCTGAAGTGTGGGATTTTCATTACATTCAGTAGGGTGGACTACGCGAGGTTCATTGTCCATGGCTGGGGGATTATCTTCGAATTCTTTCCCTTCATCTTGGTCAAGTATTTGTATGGGGCGAGCATGCTATGGTTCTTGCGATCTCTGAGGTTGAAGTCATTGAACTTCAACCCTGTGATCTTGTCCTCATGTGCTCTTATTGCGCGTATCCCCTTCGGGAGGTACACAGTAACCATGGTGTACTCAAAATATCTTGGCACACTATCTCAACTCACTCCGTCGACCAGAGGCGGGATGTAATCGGTAAATATGGTCGGGATCAGCTTCGCATTTTCTAGGTCATCTCTGTGCTTGGTTCTCTTTTCTATGACGACTCGGGATGGTCTAGATCCACGAGTGGTCGACGGGGAGGCTTGCACTCCTCTCGTCAAGGATGCTCGAATACTTGAAGACATTACTCTCTCAACCATGAGATCTATGAGAACTTCTTCGACGATTTTCTTCGCGGCGATGAGCTCATCCGACATACACGCTTAGATCGAATGGATGAATGAGTGCTCAAAACAATAGAAATGGTGTCAATATTACTAATCATAGCGCGGTAGCAATGAGTTCTCTTTGATACAATTCGCAAAAGTGTTCTCGGTGCAACAGTCGACGGAATAAGTAGACAACAATGTAACGGATCTTTCCAACAGATAGGATACCTTCATTAATTCAGTTATGTCCATTACGGTGCGGTCCCATCGGTCTAGTGGCAATATTTCTTACCATAAATTCCTTTCTACTCGTTCAGGGTATCAATCTAATGGTTATATCATTCCCAACAGCTATATTGCTTCGCTATGGTGAAGTGTCGTGTGACTCTGTTATGATACCTCGGCGAAGTTCCAGTTTTGTAAATTTTCCCTTTGCGAAGTTCCCTCTAGAACCTTCTATAAATATTCGATCTTTTCTCTCTTCTTGTTGAGCTTTCAAGTTGTCTTTCTGGTGAGATTTATCTCATTATTCCTCTTCCCATTCTGATTCTTGTCTTCTTTTGGCATAGTAATTTCACGTTGTTGATATTCTTTCCTAATATTCAAGGGTAATACTTCTTCTCTATCTAGGATAGGTACTTCAATCTTTTGCAAATCTTCTTGTGTTCTTGCAACTTCGACATCCAAGTCTTTGGTCCTAAGTAGCTTTGATATGTTCTCATGTTCTTCAATCATCTGTGCGATCCTCTTAGTCATGAAATATTTCAATTCTTGCTTCTTCTGCTCTAATACTTCTTCTTCTTTCCTTCTAGCCTGATCTCTTTCAATCCAAGGTTTTCCTAGTAACGTAGAAAATGGAGCGTTGTTCTCAATAAATTTAACAACCTCAAAATATTCCTCTGTCGAAGTTCCATGAACACTCACAGATATTTGGGTAAGTCTTCCACATAGGTTTATCAGTTTTCCTTTGAATAATCCTATTCCTCCCAATGAAGGAATCATAGTAGGCTTTCCTTTAGCTTCCCAAGTTCTTTCTGTCATGATATTCACCTGTGTTTCCTCATCCAGAATACAGTCTATGTCGAAGTCTCCTATTCTTGCTTAAATGTACTCTTTTTCTTTGAAGATCTCTGATAAGATGATATTTCGATGGTCATTCAGGGTTTCTTTCATCTGTAGAAATACCTTTTATGATTCTTTCTGGGGTTCTTCCATAATATTAGTTTATGGATCTGCCTTAGGGTTTTCTTGGTTCATATTCATTCTTTCAACTTTAGCAATCATTCTAAGGCAATCCAATACTTCATGGTCCATATCTCTACAACAAAGACAACTAGATATTCTACCAGGGCATTCCTTAGCCAGATGTCCCGGTCTTCTACAACTGTAACAAGGGTTAATCCTCGTTTTCTTTTAAATGATCCCCAACCTTTCATGTACTGCACACTAGGATCATAGTAGCTAACGTACAAAAATTCTTTCTAGGATCCTGCATCTATTTGTTAGTCCAAACGTTCTCTCTATGCATAGGTATAAAATATATTTCACTATTCTTATCAGGTCTACTCATATAAAATCTTCTTTCATCTATCAATGCCCTAGTTTTCAAGCTAGGACAAATCTTATCAAACATACCTAGATCCATACTTTAGAAACAAAAATTTCCACTAATCTTATCTTCAACAGAGCACAAAGCTTCCAGATCTAAAACTTTTTACTATTCTTACCTTTATCAGAGAACAGAGCTTGCAGACCTTACCTCTTTAAGAAAAAATTCTCACTTTTACCTTTCTCAGAGCACAAAGCGTTCAGATCTTACCTCTTTTCTTCAGATCAAACTTATTTTCTTAGCACAGAGATTCACGGATCGAGTATAATACTGTGCACTAGAGCGACAGATCTACGCACAGAGATTTCACAATTTCAGGTTGGATCTTCACACAAATCTTCTCTTTCCTTAGTTCCCAGCAATCACAGTTTCTGTCTCGGCAATGGAACCATTTGTTGGCACAGGGGCAGACCCAGGGTTCAATGCTACAACAGTGCACCAAGAAAACCCTAACTATCGGCCCTTTCAGCAACACCTGCGAAGCAGATGAAGTCTCACCCGAGGTAGAGGCATGGGTGGTTGCAGGACTCCAGTGTCTGCAACCTTAGATGGGACACAGATCTGTGACTATGACACCTTAACAGGGCACTTAGCAGTTATAATTCATCAATATTCAGTCTTACTTTACAGTGCAGTTAAACCCTAATTACAAATCATTGTAGTATTCAACCAGATATAGCATCTAGTAGCACTTAGCATGACGAAACAGATCAGATCTAGCAGATTCAATCACTAAGCACATTCACACAGGTCAGATCTAGCATTTCCTCTCATTATTAAGCACAAAGCAACAACAGATCTACCTATCATTCATCTATATCAAATCACTAAGCAAATTAACATATAAACACATCAATACATCGCACAAAGCAGAGCAAAACAGCATGTACGTGGTCCACCCCCATCCTGGGGCTACGTCCACCAACTCTTTGTCTTCTTTATTAGCTTCTTCAATCAATTACATGCACAGAGCCACAAAAACCCTACTCCGCAGAGGACAAGAGATCTACACACATCGCTAGATCCTACTTCCCCGGGCTAGGTTACATCACTAAGCCTCTTCTCAATCTCTTACACTCATTTGCACTGAGATCTGCAATCCTCATACAGTATGCACAAAATAAATCTCTACTCGGCACTTAGCACTTTCGATCACACAGATCGAACTTCAACACTTAGCACCGCTTACTTACATCTCCTAGCTACTTATTTATACATTACAAAATAGGCCTAAGCATGGGTAAACCCATGGGCTAACATTCCCATACTCGTTACATGATCTCGAATCCAAAAAAGGGGCTGAGATCCCATGATCTCCGCTTTGTCTTGCGCTCCGCCTTCGACAGTCTGTCGAAGTCCCAAAAATAGGTCAAACCTGACAAAGGATCCTCAAAACTTGGTCAAGGGCCAACAATAGACTTTCAAGGATCTAGAGAATCTTGGATGGAGATTGACAGTGAAATAATACATTCTCCCCCTTCAGCAGTTCAGAGGGAGATGAACATTATTCAAGTTGATCCAGTTGCACCAGTTGATATGTTCAGAGATATTGTAGTAGGGAATAAAAGGCCTACCTAGACTCACTCTTCAAGAGGCAGAGAAACATACAAACCTCTCAAGGCACATCCCGAGAAAGCAAAAAAAAAAATCGAGCTATCCTTCAGTCATGAGCCACCTCATTGATGCTAAGCCACCTTGTCTTAGAGAAGCAACATGAGAACAGGTATGGAAAGATGCCATAACATAAGAATACCAGTATATCTTAAAGAATGATGCATAAGATATTATTCAGGGACCAGAAGGGAAGTTTGTGGTAACCTCCATGTGGATCTATAAGGTCAAGCATGTAGCTAATGGAAGTGTCGAGAAATACAAAATGAGATATATAGCTAGAGGTGTCTCACAAATAGAGGGAGTTTTCTATGATGAAACACTTAATCCAGTAAACCTGATACACTTCCATCCATACTACCATCCATGATTTAGAAACTATATCAGATAGATAGATTCTTGATGATTTTGGATTTCAGCAAGAGTGTTGTTGATCCAAAACCTATATTATTACAGTGTTGGTGATGAGAGCCTGATTTTGATGACTTATTCAAAAAGCCTTGTTGTTGTGTACAAGTAATCCTTGACTTATGAATTTGATATGAAGAATCTGAGTATGATGCACTACTTCTTGGGACAAGAATTATGACAAAGGACCGATGAGATTTTCCTGAGTCAAGGAAAATATACAATGAAAATATTAAAGAAGTTCAGTATGACAGAATGCAAAATCCACCGTGATGGATTTGAAGAAAAAGATTGATGATGATTCAGACGAGACTGATCCACATCTAATTGGATCACTGATGTATCTGGTTAACACAAGACTTTATTCATGCCATGCATTGAATGTGCTTATTAATTTCATGAGTCAACCGAGATAGACTCACTAGACAATAGAAAAACATGTATTGAGATATATACAAGGCACAGTTGGATATGGCCTAAGATATGCCTCCAGTGAGAAATTGAGTTT
Source organism: Picea engelmannii (assembly GCA_009831015.1). Taxonomy (NCBI): domain Eukaryota; kingdom Viridiplantae; phylum Streptophyta; class Pinopsida; order Pinales; family Pinaceae; genus Picea; species Picea engelmannii. The sequence goes on from ML821197.1 coordinate 162,533, forward strand.
GCGGGATATGCCGATTCAGATAGCAGAAAGTACAATGGACCGGAAGAGCACATTCAGTTGTTGATCTACCAAGAAATTTGCCATGGTTTCCTGATGCAGCAGGAAACTAAACTCTGTGGCCTTGAATACCACAGAGGCAGAGTATATAGCATCGAGTGTGTGAAGAAATGTGGCTTCACAAGCTTCTAACAGATTTAATTGACCATGATATGGATCCTATGATGATAACCAAGAGTCGTGTGTAAATATCCTTGAGAACCCAGTGTTTCTTGATGGATCGAAACACGGTGAGATGAAATATCCTTATATCAAAGATATGATGCAGAGGAAAATCATACACATGCAGTACCTTCCTACACATGAGCAGATTGCAGACATCTTCACCAAACTAACTTGGTGAAGAAAGCCTCCCTAGTTGAGAGGGAGTGTTGATGACTCCAGCCAAGACAAACTTCAAAGTACATCCGTGTGAGACTTGGCATGATGAAGAATGTCTCCCTAGCTAAGAGGGAGTGTTGATGATTACAGCTATGTGAGACATTCTCCAGCTTCCAAACCTGTGAGATGTGGATCATTGCAATTGTTAGCACTCTATAATTTTCCCAAGGTTGTGGAGACAGTCACAGAGGCAACATCAAAACCACTTCGAGTATTGGATATAGCCCTCCAAGACTCAGAGAGGGATATCTCTGTGTGATATAGATTTGTTTGAATAGATATTAGGCTAGTTAATGGGTTCAGAGTTTGGATTTTGAATTGGTAGGGGCAGAGAAAAGGAACCATGGGAAATGGAGTCGCAATCTGAAGCTCAATCAAAAACAAGTTCTACAGACAGCCTTATAGGGAAAGGTAGGCACTCTTGGTGGATTCTTTGAATTTGATTTTGGATTTAGAGGAGAAAGATGAGAGGACCAGGCAATGACAGGGCAATCCAGAATCCTGAAATTAACCTTTGAGGAGAAAACATTGGCAATTATGTCAAAGCCAGAAACAGAGTGTATCTCTCAACAAATTATGTTCTTTGAACTTCTTTGCATAATTCAGAGTATGAATAACTTAACAAATACAATGGAAACAAATTACAGTGAATGAGGAAAACATCACCACCAAAAATGACACATGAATCCTATAACTGTTGTGACTGTATTATTGAATTAATGAAAATACAAAAAGCTCAGTGAGTTGTTTTACAAAAATTCAATCATGGTCCCCTGACTGATCAACCCCTTTTACATTAAAATCATCTAAATAAATAGGAGAGATCCCCCAACAAGTTGTGTAAGTCAGTTTTAACCGTCTCGGCCAAAAATAGCCACAAATCCCCAAAAATTCAGAACTGCAAATTTGGCCGAATTTGCTTAAAATAGGGGTACGCTCAGTCATTGATTTCTCCCAATCAATGACACCTGTGAAAAAACCAAATGACATTATTGTATATGAGCTTGTCTGGATCAAAAACCTCCTTCAGTTTCTCAAATTTCGATTCCACCTCGCCGAAACAACTCCCACAAAATCGGGACTGTAACAGGAAAAACCAGAAATACGAAAAATGAGGTTGAAAGACAGCCTTGATTATCCCCACTGGTGGCACCTTTGAAAACAATGGGAGATGTTTTTGTTATTCATCCCTTTATGAACAAAAACCTCTTTTGGTCTTTTAAATTTCATCTTCTTTTGCCCAGAATCCACTTCGCAAGACAAGGTGTCAAAAATGGAAAAACAGCGGTTTTGTGAAAATGGGAGAGGGTGGTTTTGGAGGGGTAAGTGGTATTTCGGACCCCCCCCCCCATGAGGTGGTAAGTGGTATTGAGAGGGGGGGTCTGAAATCACTTGGAGGTGACAAGTGTCCCTCCCAATACCACTATTCTGGACTCCCCCCCCCACCACCCCCCCCTATGTTAAAGTTTGAAAAGCACGGGGGGGTCCGGAGTTTTTTATGTCCGTGGATTTGTTTTATTTGGGGATAAGTGCATAAGGTGCGCTCTATGTTTTTAATTTATTTATTTTTTTATTTTTGTTTTATTTATTAAATTTTAATTTGTTTTAATGTTTTGTTTTTTTTATATATTTTTGTATTTACGTTTTATTTTGTTTTTGTTTATTAGTTTTCGTTTTTAATGCATGTTTTTATTATATTGTATTTTGTTTGTTTTGCATTATGTTTTATTTAATATATATATATATATATATATTTGTTTGTTAATTTGTGCAGGACCTGCGATTAACCTGTGGCTTGAGAAACCGCGACTTAGGGGCATCTAAGCCGTCAAAATCACCCGGGGATCGCACCCGGCCTGAGCCACACCAACCCTTAACATGGTTGGATTTTTTGTC
>ML821197.1:164966-182202 GCA_009831015.1 Picea engelmannii
GTGATACCCAGACTTCAATTCGATCTTGCTGAAATATTTTTCCCCCTTGAGTTGGTCCAGAAGGTCATCAACCTGTGGGATCGGGTACCTATTCTGAACAGTGATCTTGTTCAGTGCCCGATAGTCAATGCAGAGTCTCCAAGTCCCATCCTTCTTCTGCACCAATACGATCGGGCTCCCATAAGGCGATGAAATTGGCCAGATGTGACCTTTCTGCAACAGCTCATGAATCTGCATCTTGATTTCGTCATTCTCCAGGACAGAGTGCCGATAGATGGGTCCATTGGGCAGTGGTGCACCTGGGGTCATATCGATGGGGTGCTTGACCTGGCAGTGTAGAGGCACCCCTACGAGGGAGGTGAAGATGTCCTCGTACTCCTCCATGACCTTATCCATCTGTTGTGTTCGTGTAGTAGGGCCTTGTCTGGAGGTCATGGCCACAGTCTTCCTCTTTCCCTGAGGGCGGATCATCAGGAAAAAAAATTTCCTGGTTTGGGAAATGAGCTTACTGCATTGTTTTGCAGTAACCAAAGAGATGGTGGTAGGTGGTGCTATCTCCGGTATCTTGTACATCTTATTGCCCAAAGTGATAATAACAGCACGAGGCCTAGACTCATACACGGCATGTCGCTTCCACAAGTACAGTTGGCCTAATAATACATCAGAAACATCAAGAGGAGCAATGTCACATAATACCTCATCTGTGAAGGGCTTGATGTTGTAGGGAAGGCGACATTGTCGACTGACGCGGAGGTCCCATCCTTGGTGCAACCACCCGATGGTGTATGGTTGTGGGTGTGTTGTGGTCGGCAAGCCCAACCACTTCACAACCTCTACCGAGATGAGGTTCTTCTGGCTCCCGCTATCGACAATGAACTGCAACGGGGAACCCTTTACCCACATCTTGGAATGGAAGAGACGCTCTGCCTCCTCTAGATCTTTGTGGTGGCAACAGTGGCGTTGGGCTCCGCATCGATAATTTGCTTCCCCCTGTCATTCCCCTTGTCAGGTTCTGATTCAGAGTCGGAGCATGCATCTGATTCAGAATCCTTCAACTCGGCTACCAGTGACTGCTTGGCCCGACACTCACTTGTGTTGTGAGTGGATCTCTTATGGAACTCACACCACTTCCCCGTGTCCTTTTTTGGCTTCGTGGTGTTGTTCTTGGCTTCGTGGTGTTGTTATTTGCTTGTGGATTTGGCGGGTTGTCCTGGGCTGCCCTGCCTTGGCTTGGTCCTTTGTTTTGCGGTTTGGGAGTACCTTTCCCGTGCTTCTGATTTGCAGACCCAAAGTCTCGCTTATTCTGTTTGAACTTCTGCTCAATCTTGGCAGCATATCGGTATGCCACACCAAGGGAGGAGATGTCGAGGAACTCCATTTCCTCTTGAATGTATCTGTGCAGACAATTGCGGTACTTTAACACCAAATGTTTCTCTGAATCTTTGATACCCAACTTTGTGCGTAGGGTATGAAACAGATTCGTCATCTCATGCACATCTTGGTCCCTTTGTTGTAGCAACGTAGTCCATTGTATGTATTTGTCCTCATAGCTCCCCACGAGATAATATTGTTCCTTGATGGCGTCTCGGAAAGAATTCCAAGTGGGTGCGGCTGAGAAAAAAGAGGGTTCTCCCTCGCCCTCTTGCTCCGAGTAGGTTTCCCACCAGTCCTTAACATGGGGGGCGGCTTTCAGGAGTGCGAAAATAATCTTTTCTCGATCGGAAAAGTCATGAACCGAGAAATATCCTTCTAACAGATTCAACCGTCTATCTACGGCATCTGCATCTATTTGGCCGTCAAATATGGGAATGTCAAAGTTTACTTGTACCTTAAAAGGAGTGGCACCTCCAGAGTGGCTTCTGGATGTCGATGCATCGCCAGTCGGAATCCGTTGAAGAATCTGGGCAAAGTTGTCCATCATCGCGTTTCTTTATTTCTCGAGGGCCTCCTCGAGCAACATTTTGATAGGATCTCCTGCTCCCTCATCTTTATTTTCTTCCCCCATGGGCGGTCTTCGGGATTTGCGAGGCTGATCTTACAAAGGTTCAACCAGATCGAGCCCCAACTCCTTATACCCCGATCTCATTGGGGACATGCAAAGAAGGAATTAGAATGAGCAGACTGCTCTGATACCACTGATCCGGATTTATGTAGGAACACAATGAAATACAGAAATACACATAACTGCAGAGATGCAGCGGAAATAAGACTTCATTTCATTAATAGCAAATGACTGAAATATGCTTACAGACATAATGGAAATAAACTAGCTAGGGCGTTGGTAGCTTATCTTTGAGAAGAGATGTGGTTGCTACTCGCATCTGTGAGAAGATGATTACAATGAGACTCTAGAGGCCTTTTTACAATAGACGAGAATGCAAAAATTCATAGACATCCAAAAACCTAACCCTAGGATATGAAGCGCCAAAAGTCATGTGGGCCCCGTTTGGGTAAGTTAGTACATCAACTTCCTGGGGTCGTAACTTTTGCATACGATCTTCGTTTTAAGCGTGTGATAGCTCGTTGGAAAGGTATCGTCAAGGAGATTCATTTTGGGGGCTCAATCATGCCTTTCGCTATCATTGAGAACCTCGATCTCAAAAAACCTTCATTTAGGCCCTCAAAATGGCCCCAAAAGTTAAAACCTGCTAAAAATAGTAAATTGCCAAAATTGCCAGAAAATTGTTTTGAGACAGTCGGAAAAGGTGGGTGGCCACCGATATCCACCTGGATCATGCAGTGAGCCAGAGATATGAACATCCCTATGGATGTTCCCCTAGTGGATGAGAACTAGTGGGTGTATCATATCCCTTACTATATTGTTCAAAAGTCAGACCTATATGTAACCCTAATTGTAATGTAAAGGGTACAGGTCAACCCCACCTTAATGTGACTGATAATTAATGTAAAAGATAATTAATTTGGTTAATATTAATTATATTATGAGCTAGTGAGGTCGGCCATGTTGTGCCAATAGACACTTATGTTCACAGGTTCAATTTAGTATAGGTAAAGGTAAATTCCTCATTAAGGAATCATATCTTTCACATGAGTTTGGAAATTTCAACAAGTACATTTCCTTGGGAAAAGTGTGCACCTCTCTTGGTCACTAGTCTTCTAGGGTTTGAGCACCCTCTTGTGTGCTAGGTCTTATTGGTGGTGAAATTATTTCTCTTGAAGAATATAACAAAGGATTTGGATGGGTTTTCTTCCCTTGTTGAGAATGGTTTCCCAGGATACTTCTTATGTTCTTGTGCAAGGTGTTTCTTCTTGTGATCTTGGTTGTTGCAATATTATTGTTTATGGTTAAGACAAATGAAAAATTGGAATGAACTACATGATTAACCTAGATTATTGAAAAATCAATAATGTCATCATCTATGTGTCATGCCACGTCAACATCCATGTGTCATGCCACGTCATCCAAGGAATGGTCGACGACTGATGGTCAGGTCGGTCGAATTGGAGAAGTGTTTCGTCAGTCAATAATAATTTTCGATGATCGATGGCCAATGGTCAGGTCAACCAATTTATCGATGTACTGCAAGTGGTTTCCAAGAGAATTATCCAATGGTCGATGACCAATGATCAGTCGTTGAGTAGATCTGTGAGCAAGTTTGGTTTTCCAAAGCTCAGATCAATGGTCCAGATTGCTTTGAGTTGGAGATCGATGGAGATTCGTATGCGGGCCTGGGGAAGGTTTGGAGAATCAACGATTGGGTTTTCACCTGATTTGAGATCGACGACTCAAATTTAAAATGTTATTATAACAATAAAAAAGTCAATTTTTCTACAATTTTTTCGGGATTTTGAAGGTCATGAACTTGCGGGGAGATTTTGAGGCCCTAATCGATGTTTTTAGGAAATCAAAACCCATAGGAATAGAGAGTACACTCTAATGGTATACTTTATCTCTACAGTTTAAATAAAATAACTTAGAGAGAACTATCCAATGAGATGCTTCGGGCGAAAAATGGAGCTCGTATGAGAAAGTTACTACTAAAATAGTTAAGGTAAAATTATGGCACAAGTTTAGTTCCAGAGGGCATAATAGCACATAAGTTCGTTTTGGAAACAAGAGAAGTCTATGGAAATATTATGAACCATAGAAGACAACCATGGAACCGGATTTGGAATCTAGGGATATAAAATTGTACATGAAGAGAAAGAAGACACCAATAGCATACAGGGCTAAAAATGTAAAACAGTCAAAACTTTTGTGAGTTGTAACTAACATTGTGGAGATTGGCTAAAGGTGAAACTTTGAAAGATTGTTCAATAAGTAGTCATGGACATACCCAGTTGATATTTTGTCAAAATCCCAAAGGAATTGGTGTAGGGATGCATGATCAGGGCTAAAATTGCCAAGCCAGGAGAAAGTGCAAAGGGACAAAGTTGTCATTTCCATATTGTTGCAGTTTTTTATTGGAACGTCAGTTTGAAAATATGAGAGTTGTTATTATTTTAGTGTTAGTAGTGTTATATGTTTCATGTAGAAAATTTTCTTTGGTTTCGAAAGGAATTACCTATATAAGTGGCCAAAGTTGGTGTTTGAGATTATTTACACCAAGGAGAAAGGTGTACAAAAGGGGTAAATTGACAATATTCAATTCCCTATAACTTTCTACTCAATGCTCATAATTGAGAAAGAAAGTAGTCATCGGAAATATTTTGGATAAGAGAATCCATATATCGACTCATAATTTAGTTGTGGGTCGAAGGATTCTCAAGGAATCAGAAGGAAGGTTTCCGGAGGACTTGAAGGACACCGTTGAGTAGAATTAAATTCCAGGAAGCCATAACTCTTGGATCGATAATCAGATTGAAGAATGAGTATGGTCATTGGAAAGGTAATATAGAGGAAAATATGAAAAAAGTTCTAAATTCTCCATGGGTGCATCAGGTTCTCCATAAATTTGCAGGAGAGAGTGGAATTGGACTCCATGAACCATGTAACTATTCAATGTGAATATTTTTCCAAATAATGTCAAAAATTTGAAGGAACATTCCCAGGTAATAGAGTTTAGCACCAAATGTGATTTATAGGTAAGGAGGAGTATTGAAACTCATAATAACGCATATGCATAAGTATAGAGGCACATTTGAAGTGCAATATCTTAACAAGATAAAAAAAAAAAGGGTGAGCTTATTAACAGGGCATTGCTAATAAGCAGAGGAGAATTCTAGCAGAGAGTGATGTTGTGTGAGAGATTCTTAGAAAGGGGATAAGATTCCACAATTGAGCATTGTGTGGATTTGTTATAGATTAATCCCAGGGTCCCTTGGATAGGAAATCAAGTCAATCTTGTGCATTTGGCTTAAGCATCAAAGAGTTGCAAGAGAAGTGTAGGGTTACAAGGTAGGTGATGCAAGGTTAACAAAGGTCTAAGGAAGAGCAGAGGAATATTAGTATTCAACTGTTATAGAGCATGAGTGTCTTGCAAAGTAAAATCAATAGATATTCTCACATGAGACATGAATCCAACAAGTGAGGAGTGTCTTAAACATGCACAAGGAGTTTAGAAGAACTCCATAGCCTTGAAGATAGAAATGTAGTGAAGGCTACAAATCTTGTTGCAAGAGAAGAAAAATGATATCATGAGATGAGGTGTGACTCATGGAGTGGATGATTCATCTCTATATTCAAGCATGGGGATGTAGTAAGAAGGAATTGTTAGATATGATCTAGCAACTTTTGTCTAAAAGTATTGAAAGAAAGAAAGTTGCCTCTATTATCAGAGTGTGCAGCAAAAGAAGGGTACAAGTGCAAATGGAGGGTGTAACACTTCCATTTGGAGCAGAGTAGTCTTGGATGGCCAAGAAGTTATTCATAGTGAATCACTCAATCAAGTAAAGAAAGAAATTTAAAATTGAGCAAAGCCATGGATGACAAAAGAGTATTAGAAAGATGACATATAAAAGAATATTTCATAATGTTGAAATGTCAATCAACGATAATGGTATTTCAAGATCGATTGGGTCAAGGAATGGGGAGTGTTAATATTCAGTTGGAGTAGTGCATGTTACAACACTATGAATATTGAGAAATTTATCCAAAAGCGATTGGGATAGGATTCTTTTCATAAAGGAAGCAATTGTGAGATGGCAGCAGTAGTGGATCCGGTGGCTAGAAATGCAGAATGGCCAAGCAGGGCTTGGCTGGAAGGTTTAGAATAGGGACCAGTGGTGCACAGTTGAGTAGAATAGCAGTGCATAGGGCAGCGAGGTTCTATATAAATTGAAGGACATCCATGTATAACAACAAAAATAAATAATTAATTAAATCTAAAATAGATATGCATTGGAGTGTGTGATAGAATGGATGCATGATGCATACAATAAAGATAGAATGCATGTAAATGAAATAGGCATGATAAAATTAATGCTTAATGCATAGTGATGTGCATTTGTGCATGTGGACATGCCTAAACATGCGTGTGGCGTGCTTGTAGACTGAGAATAGTCTATTTCTATGTGTGAATAATGATGTCATGATATTTGAGTACGACTAATGATGGATTGTGTATCCAGGAAAATGGTTTATAGCATGGATGAAAACAATGTTGATGATGTTGTTGCAATAAGTAAAAATTCATCCATATGAAGACCAAGGATGATGGTAAGATGTTGATCAAAGATTGGTGAAAGGAGCCTGCGAGCTTCTACAAAACATCAGTTGATCAAATAGCATCAAGTAATTTAATAGCAAACATGCAGGTATGCATTTGTGTTGTTTATGATGCGTAAATGATGAAGGGAATTGAAGTAAGAATTCTCTCATTTAAGTTCTCAGTATTTGAATTGATATAAAGGAAGGAAGCCTTGAGTATGAAAATGTTATTTGTTTCTTGAATGCATTTATGAGAAATTTAATTGCATATTGTGTTATGTTGATTATGAGATCATAACCAAGTCCAAACAATAAGCATACTCCTATGGTAGGAATGAATGTCGATAGAAATAGCCATGTGTGAGGCCATGTTATGGATGGATATGGAAAGGTTATAGTGACATACAAATGCTTAATGGTCTTCCCTTGTATGACCAGTGTTTGGACTGCAACCTCTTTGCTGACATTGAATAGCACTAAGGGATCATGTTCCTACTGTTGTGTATGGGTTGAACAGGAAGGTATCCAAATAATCAATGAAGTAATTGGGGAAGAGTTTGGATGATGTGTTGAGGCATGGTTCATACCTTCCAACTCACATGGTGGAATACATGACATGGATGTATGGTATTTTGAAGTCAATGCAAGGATGCATTGGGTAAATGTGGCCATGGGTATTGGAACATTAGGTTTATTTATTGGTAATGTTTGACTACATTATAAAACGTTGAGTGTTGGTAATGCACGTGTTAGGAATGATGGTTTCATTTCATTTAATATGAATAATAGTTGAAAGTGATGGAATTTTTAGATTAATATAATTCTGAAAATCACTTCATGGACTAAATGCAAATGTTGCAATAAATTGATATTGTGTGTGAGATACTAACAACTTGTTTAGTTGCATGAAATTTGAGTAAATTAAAGGTAGAGTAGTCTTGAATATGACAATGATGTAAGCCATAAGGAAGACTAATATCTACAGCTGCAAGAGCCAAACATAATGATAAGAAATCTCATGCCTCGGAAATTTTATTTTATGTATAAAACGGATTTGAGAAATTATCAATTGAAAATTGTTATGATATGCTAACAATTTGTTTGGATGCATGGAAATTGAGAAATATTCAAGGACAATGGTATTGGATATGGCAGGGATGTAAGCCCATAAAGAAGACTAATATCTACTGTTGTAAGAGACAAAAAATTATGAGCAGAAAACTCATGTTTGAGAAATTATGTTTTCCTGGATAAAACAAATTTGAATTTTTTAATCTAAAATTGTATGATGATGTCTCATATTGAATGTATGCATATGATTCAAATGGTATGATTTACATATGTTATAGGTTGCTAGTGGAAGCCTAGCAATAAGTTGGCATTCGTCTATGTAAGAACACCTTGACAAATGATGGATCGCTTGAAGAACTGTATAATAGTGAAAGGGATGTCTGAGCCTAGAGGGTGAGTACAACAAGAAGAAACAAGTTGTCGGGATTGTAGAAGATCAGGTTGTCAGGCATGAAGATTGAACTCTTGTGTGGGAGTTTCACTGTTGAAAAACTAGGTTGTCAGGTTTGAAGAGTGAACTCTTGTGTGGGAGTTGCACTAACAAAGAACTAGATTGTTAGGTTTGAAGAGTGAACTCATGTGTGAGTTTCACTATAGCAATAAGGTTGTTGTTGGTTATTTCTTGGTAATTCTTCCTAGCATTGACTTTCCCTTGAGGTCCCAGTAATGAGATTCCTAGTTACCTATTCCAGACAGAACTTGATAAATGAATGGTGCATCCTGATGGACTAAGAACAATGAAGGAGGTGCATTCCTTGGGTCAAATGACCCAAATCTGATAAATGAATGGGACGGCCGATGGAATGAGAGCAGTGAAGGGGTACATTACTTGGGTTGGGAAGGTCAAGAGGAAGAGAGTTGTTTTAAATCAGGATAGTTGTAGGAAAATATCAGTGGTTTATGTATATGTTTTGGTTCGGAGCCCCTATGTACTTATGATTTTTGGGGGGCAGAGCACATATGTGTTGATTAAAGGACAAAGCACCTAGAATTGTAATTGTATGTACACCTAGTGGTGTTATGCACTTGTACAGTGAAAAAATAAGGGGGAGTGGAATGTAAAATCCCTAGTTTTAATTCCCACAAATTATAATGTGATTGTATAAATGTGAATTAGTATGGTGAGCCAATGTGTTGGGGCAAAGAGCCCATATTGATTTAATGTGGCAGGGGGGAGAATTGTATATTATGTGCATTGAATAAGTAATAAAAATAGTAATCATTGGCGTAAATATGAAAGGGATGAAGAATGGTGGGGGGCTATGATTCCACAAGAGAGAGGGAGGTCCAAGGGGAGATTATTCATGGTTATTAATACAACCCACATTCTTGAAATTATTCTCATTATGTATAACCTTCTATTTGTTGTTGAGTGTTCCCAAAGCCAATCATTTAACTCATGTAAGAGGGTGGGTGTAAGAGGTCACATCCCATAGTTATTGGGGAGCATGGGTTGAAGTACAATCATCTTTGGGAAGAGTGGGAGTCAAGAAAGAAAGGGAGAAGAAGGGAAATGTGTATGGAGAATAGGGATAGCTTTTACATGTAGTTTTTGGGAAGCAAAAGAGAAGTTGAGTGCTGGGAAAAGCACTAGCCATGTTGTGCTTGAAGGAGTCCATTGTTGGGTTGGGTTTTATGTTGGAAATGAGGCCTATGTTCCTGTAAAACAAGATGTAAGCTTGTAGTGCATTTCCCATTGAGGAAATGGCTCAAGCGCCTTGTGTAGGTTGCTATGAGCACTCTTGAAGAAGATGAGAGTTCTTAAAGTCCCTATCTAAGAGATTATGGGCCAATCGAGTGCACAGGAAGCCTTGATATTGAATGGTACAGCCTAAGGGACTATGATCAGTGAAGGGGATATATTTTTTGGGTTGTGCAGGTTATGGGGAAGAGAGAGAGAGAGAGAGAGAGAGAGAGAGAGAGAGAGAGAGAGAGTTGGTGGATTGGAATTGTTGTAGGAGTACAGCCTGGGTTTTGGGTTGTTAAGTGTGGAGAGTGGATAGCCAGAGGATCATATCTCCTTGTGGAATCATAGCCTCAACTTCGGAGTGGCATGTTGTTGAGAGAATATGAACAAAAATGCATATGGTTGGGAGGTTCATCCTTCGTATGCAGCTAGTTGAATTACATTTATAAACATATAAGTATTTTATGTTATGTTATTATGATTATTCCATTGTATAAATGATATATGAATGGTGTGTTATGTTTTGTTGAGTTTTCATGCATTCATCAATTTATAAATGTTGTAGATGCATGAATAAATCGACATGTTGTTTTCTATAAATTGGATGGGTATGCTACCCCTTGTTTTTTTGTTATTTGTATGGGGTGTTTTTAATTCGATTTTAGCATGCTAAGTTGTTTTCCACAGTGGTGAGATTCAGCATGGGTTTTGGGTACATGACACTAATTCCCTCCTCCACTTAATGACTCACATCTTAGGCCCTAGCACTCCTGTCGTTTGTCATCTCCAGTCTATGTGTGGGAATTATGCCTCGTCACCTCCTTTTATTTCACTCCATCCAGTTGTCTAGTTTGTTCATTCCTCATGATCGTTGGCTTATGTGTATGGGAAAACAATTATCTCCATGGTTGTGTCACTCGTCCTCTGTAACCATCAATGTAGGTGGTTCTGGATTTGGATGGGATGGGAAATAACGTCCTAGATTGTCTGCGTGTGCGTAAGGATCTTTGGCATGTCCTTCCCTCTCTCCATATTCGGACAGGAAGTTGCATGGAATTGCTCTCATTTCGAACCTTGAGGCCTCCAGAGTTGATTGATTCAGGTTTCCTTGTTCACGATCGCTCCATGGTGCGACACAAGTACAATTGCTTGGGAGTGTGGTTGACCCAAATGGAACAGGAGGTGGACGATTTAAGGAATTTTATGTTGTCCATGCCAGATCCTCTGAGCAGTCTCTTAACCCAGGTCCTATCAGCTTTGGAGCTCACCGTTCAACATAGATAATCTATTCACCAACTTCAAGATGAGTGCAATGTTTTCAGGTGGCAGCTAGAATATGGTCAGATGTGGCTCGCTCAATCCAGAAGCCCTTTGATCGAGTATGTGGGTTTGCACCATTCAACTTTTGAACTTGAACTCTCTAGAACCGGTACTAGCTTCAAATAATCCTAGTATGAAGGATAGGTTCACCAATGTTGGTTGAGCAATGCAATGTCACTATCAATTTTGTTTAGGGGTATATGTTAAATTTTTCAGTATAAAGTTCCTTGAATGTTGTTTTTCACATAAGTTTAGTTGTGATAGTTTTTTCTAGTCAGAACAGACAGTTATTGGCCTTGAAGGCTGAAATTTTGTAAATTTTGAAATTCTTTGTACATGTGTTTCATTTCCTGTTGCAACCTTTACTTAATACAAATTTCTCAATTTCAGTCAAAAAGAAAATGGGCCAAAGTCCTTAAGAGTATATTTATACGACCAAAGTTCTTTTTTCTTAAACCGAAACTAAGGAATATTATATTAAAAATGTTGTAGCATAGCCAACAACAAGCATACAAATAGTATTGATTGAATAAGCATTGTGGCCACAATGGACAACATGAAATACAAAGCCTTTAGATGATAGCTCATGTCTTGTAGTGCTTTCCTCTCATCAAAAAATTGGGGGAAAGAGAAGGAGAACTATCTCGAATGAGCTTTTCATGCCAAATTCCTAAGTACAAGGAGAAATTCTTACAAATTGATTACATAGAAGAATACATAAACAAAACATAGTTATCAATTGTGAATTGCAATCCCCTCTTAATCAAGGGAACGTCTAGAGTTGACTAACAACCCAAGAGGATATTTTTTTATACCTCATAAGTTATCATGGCCTGATTAGATTTCCTTCCCCTTGTGAGAGGAAGGGAGGGATTTTAAGCATTCTTTAAAATTTTGACAAAATAAAAATATTTAGAAGACTCCAAACGAACTTGTGCTTTTGGTTCAACTTATTTTTCCTCTTCTTGAATTGGTTCCCCTTTTTTCTCCTATGTTTACTCTGCTTCCTCTTCTTCATCCTCTAACTCCTTTGCATCCTCTTTGTCCTCTTCTCCTTCCTTTTCTTCCTTCTCTTCTACTGGGCATTGGTATCTAGATTCTAGAAGGATGGATCTATGTTATTATCAAGATGAGTTTATCTATAGTTGGGGTCTATAATTGGTTCCTCTTCTCTGTGTCTTCTGGATTCACATAATCATCTAGATTCCTGTAACACCCTGTTTCCCCCAATCTGTAAAAATAACTATACTGGCTAAGTATCGTGGCAAACTCAGAAATGTGAATGTGTGATGTGAATGGACCTTGTGAAAAAGGTCGATGAATGTGAATGATATTATAATATATATATTGCCAGACTGCTGAGAGGGGGATGTGCTGAAAAAAGAGACCATGATGGCTGAAGAAAGGCGGTGGAAGGCACCTGGAATGGTGGCATTAACTTCCATTGAGACCAATACCGTATTTGGACTTCACTGGCCCAGAGAACCAAGAGCGACTCCCTGGCCCCGAATTAAATGACTCACCAACGTTGGTAGGTAAAGGGCTCCTCATGAGTAATGAGGGATGGGGGTGAACCTCCCATCCGTAGAGTCCTCAGACCTGACCACTGCGAGGAATATCATGCCACATGCAACCTCGCCGAAAGGAGAAAAGGCAGGAAGAGTGGACGATCAAGGAGCAGACGTGAGGGGAAGAGGAGAACTCTGGAAAAATACAGAGTGAGTGATAACAGAGAAGAAGGAGAGTAACCTTCGTTCTCGGTCACTGGAAAGCAGAGACGCAGTCTTGCAACATCGTGGTTTCAGCTCGGGGGTGGCTAGTGGTAAATCTGTTGGGAGTCGTTGAGCCTACAGTTAGGTGGAAACGAGCACCCCTCTCAGTAGTTGCAATTACACCTGGTGTTATTTCTTATAAGTGTTTTATATCCTGTATCTTGAAGTTTATACGCTGATATGTATGTTCATAGTATGTGCAATTTATGAATGGTTTGAGCATAAGACTGTCTCTGTGGTGTTTTGACCAGAAATGGTGGTTACATGTTTATAATGGAAAGACCGCGTATGGCTTATGTTTTACGAATTGATATTTATATGCTTACCGATCTAGGTCAGACTTCAAGTCTACGCTCAGAAGATTGTTCCTGTGTTTGTCCTACCTAATGCCTTGGATAGACTTCCTCCCGAGGGCATCCTTTCGAGACCACTCCCTTACCTTCGAGAAGACCTTCCAGTCTGGTCTTCAAAACCTGGTGTAAATTACCTGAGGACCCAAAGAAGGGTGTTAGAGGTTAAGTCTCAAAACCTTGTACGAGGGAGAACGATCCTCGTAGACCTCAACATTTCGGTGTTTCGACACACGAAGTATCTAGGTGCGAGTTTTCTTGCACTCGCGAGTCTTGAGACCCTGACCCGCGAAATCCCGAAACGAGAGTGTGTGAATAAGAATCGATTGACGGACAAGATCCCGTCGGAAGATCTGCAGTCATTCACGACCGTTAGATTGGAGGAATAAACGAGGGCATTAAATGCCTTAGCCCTTTTCCCTTTGTCTTCGTGAGTAGCGAAGAAATCGGGATCGTAGATCCCAAGGTCCATGGGAGTATCCGGACCGTTGATTTTTCCACGTCCAGGGAGCGGCGGGAGAGTGCACAGCGCGGGACAGGTCTGAGCCGTCAGAACTTAGTCCGAACACCTGTCAGTCGTTAGATATGACAGGAGATGCACGGGGGTTAAACCTTCGTGAGCAGCAGAAGCGAAAAGTCCCGAAGGAGTTGGTATCGGGATCTCGGCATTCGGGAGTTTGGGGGGTCCTGAGGACGAAGGTTTGGACACTTGACATCAGAAGTTTCGAATTTACGAAAGGATCGAAGTTGTCCTTCTGCGGAAGGATGTGTGTCGCGAGATCATCCGCTTCGGAGACTCGAGCACCGGGACTCACAGAGGTGAGCGTCTAGACTTTGCAAGTGGCGAAGTCGCGGAAGAATCTGAACCGTCCGTTTGAAGGAGGGCACGTGTCGCGAGATCCTCTCTATCGAGGATTCGGACATCGAGAGTCAGAGGAGGAAGTCTCTTGACTTCGCGAGTGGCGAAGTCACGAGAAGATCAGAACCATCTGTCTGAGGAGGACAGGTGGCAAAGATTGAGGGATCTTGCGAACTCGGAGGTTCGCAAGGTGAGAGCCTAGGAGTTGGGTGCTCCAAGTCGCGAGTGGCGAAATCGCGAGGAGCAAGGATCACCGTTGGATCCAGGTCACAGGAGGACCGTTGGATCAGAGCCTCATCGCGCGTATCACGCATTCGGAGGTTCGGAGGTTGAGAGGACCTCTTCTCGACATCAGAAGTTGCAAAGTGCCGAAAGCCGGGCATGAAGGAACACATGGCCGAACCACAAAGTGGGGCCCGTATGATTGACAGGCGGACACGCGTCGCCTGGAGAAAGGAGTTAACACTCCGTTGACTTCTCGCATCTTGGGGATTCACGAGATAAGAGCATATGTGCTCAACCTTTCGACTTGTGAAGTCGCGAACTTGCGACGGGAGCTAGCACTTAGCCTAGTCGTTGGTCATGCACAGAGGGCGCTGACAAAAGGGAGCTATACCCATTACGTGATTTCGGATATCGTCAATTTGGGAAGGTAGAAGTCATGCATCGCAATTCCCTAAATTGCGAAAAGTCGATAAGCGCTTATTGGCTCAAGCGTGTGGATACAGAACAGGATCGCGTGGACAAGACCTCAAGCAGGAAACTTGCCACTCGCTATCCCTGTCGAGGTTCGGCGTTTCGTTGTTTCGAGCTTCGGGGTTTGTAGAGTCGAAAGACTCGACTCGCTTATATCGTTGAGTCGCGAAATGCGAAAAGGGCGCCTAGTTGTTTGGCTTGTGGCCATAACCGCAGATCATATGAGTGCGGATAAGGGGATGGCAGGGTCTGTATCAGGCCCTGTAGGGATTCGGGGAATTATGTCCCTCGGAGAAAAAAAGAAACAGGCCAAAAAAATTATTGCGCCGCAGCGAGTATGTGACAATTCCCAAGAAATTTGAATTGATTATTTCTTAAAGTGGGTGAACCCTCTTGGGGTGGCTCTGATTAAGGTGGCCCCTTATGCTGAAAATTTATTCCCTTGCTTCGATCCATATTGAACTCAGGTTCTTTTCTTCACTACTTCTTTCAGAGAGGTTGCTCCTCTTGAATGTTTGGACAAATTTTAGCAAAATACCCATAAACATGACATGCAATGCACTTGAATGAAATATGTTCATAATCTTGGTGATGGCTCCACCCATCTAGATTGATTTGCAAAGCCCTTGGGATTCCCTTCTCCAAATCCACCTACACACATATTCTCGCATAAGAAAAAAAATTTCCTTTTAGTTCTAATTAGTGAATGAATAGATCCAGTTTGTTCCCAATATCTCTAAGAGGGAAATCATCCTAGAAAAATAAAGGGAGGTGAGGCAACCTAACTCACATGAGGATTGTTGCAATTTCCTCTTCTAAATTGAAGTGAAGGGACCATAGAGACAGGTACATTCCCCTAGATCCCATAAAATATCGACCAAAGAAAAAGATTGAATCCCACTCTTATTTATTGAGAAAGAGAAAAACATAATAGCCTCGACTAGAAGAAATGATATTACATGTCCTTTAATCTTTGGAGACCAATGCTTTGATACATGGGTTTCTACAACATTTGGACTAGGCCAAAGGCCTGTAAAGTTTCCAATTAGAGCATGCTCAGACAAAATGAGGGCTTTCCTTCGTGGCTTCAGAGACGGGAGATCCAACTAAGAGATAACTTCCAATCATTTAACAAATCTCCTTTAATGGTGTTAATTTCTTTTGTTTGGGTTCAGGGACCGAACCAAGTAGTTAAATGATTCTATCTTCAAGACGTGTCATCTTCCATTCTTTCTTGCACTGAAGCTTCAAACAATTGTCCCTCTCACGACCTTGAACCCCTACATGCAATGACAAAAACTCATTGTTATAACACAATATTGGAACTTAGTGCAAAGCCTTCGCAAGGTACAAAAATGAGTGGAACATGGTAGTGTTGTCATTTCCACCTAGACAATTACTTCCCTCATTTAAGTGAAAGACAAGTCCAACACAAGGAAGGCTTCTCTAGTAGCACCTAGGGTTCATAAGGAAAGACTCATCAATTCTAAGGTCACCTATGTTACTACTCAAATCACCATCAACTAATTATGATGTATGAATCATGGATTAGGTGGTTAGTCAAAGTAAATTCAATATTTAGGGGTTGTTTTCTTTAACATTGTTTTAGAGGGTTTGTTATTCAATTATTTAATGAAAATTCATCCCCAAACAATGCAAATATGAAAATTACTAATGGTTTTCATAAAATTTGCATAAAAGATAAGAAATTATAGTAGTAAACAAGTTACAACAACAGTATGTTTCAACAAATTAAATGGATTACAAACAAGTGAATTTTAGGCATAAAACTAGGAGTAAAATTAGGGTTCAAGTAATTTGTAAATTCTGAAAATTTAAAAGCATGTAATAGCAAACAGTGTTAAGACATCCAACCCTAAGCATGCAACAATACAAACTAGAAAAAGATGTCTAAGGTTTTTATTGCTGGAAATTAAGTACAAGCTATAAACCCATGGGTTTACCCTAAAACGAAATTTTGAGTTTAAAATTGACTAGATAGGAAAAGACTAATGTCTACTTATTTTTTTTGGCATATGGGGTCAACTAAGGCTCCTCTTGAGGGAGTGTAGGTGAAACTAGGGTGATAGGGTTGTCCACTACAAACTCTAACAAATCCTCCCAGTGCCTTACAAGTCAAGATAATTCAAGGGGAAAATACTCCACCGGTAATGTTTCAAGGGTTTGAAGAAGGGACTTGTTCAAGAAAAGAGAAAGACGAAGTGTAAGTGAAACGAGGGTGATAGGGTTATCCACTACAAGCTCTAACAAATCCTCCTAGTGCCTTACAAGCTTCAAGATAATTCAAGGGGAAAATACTCTACTAATAATCTTTCAAGGGTTTGAAGGGGCTTATTCAAGAAAAGAGGGTACACCACCAACACTAGAGAAGCACATCCACACTTACAACCATTCATAAACAAAATCCACAAAGATTAAGAAAGATCGCTTATTCAATAAATTGATTCATCCACAAAAACCTAAATCTAGGAACATCCGTGAAATTGTAAAGCATCCACCCATAGCAAAAAGATAATCATAATAGTATACAAGTATTCTCCACAAGTTCTAGCAATGACTTACAAATGAAAGGTGCTTCTCTTATTTATATGAAAAGCTTGAGCAACTCTATCAATATAATAATAATATTCTCCTAGCTTTTGGCCTAAGAATATATAAAATACCATTATCTCTTTACAATCCTTAAAGATATGGTCAATAATACATAAAGTATCCATGGTACATGAGTGAATGAATCAAAAGACCCCAAAGATGCTTCTCAAATGAGGTAAAACCTCCTCAAGTGCCAAATTGTCCTCCTCATAAGCATGAAAATGTCACATGTGTGGGCTCCCAAAAGTGGATGGCTCA
>ML821198.1:0-41245 GCA_009831015.1 Picea engelmannii
CAACCAATACTACTTTATTAGTTGTATTTTTACCACCTTATTCTCATATTAGATGCAACTTAAACTTCTTTCACTCTTTCTCAATCTGATATGTATTCAATTTCCCATCATGGAAAACACTTCTATCAAACTATCAAGGCCTCACAAAAAAAACACCACTTACCTTCAATCTTTCACTATTTTGAATATATTATTTTGTTGTCGAAGTTGTTTATCTCCAGGTTGCTTCTTACACTTCGATGACACACTCCTAAACATCATATTCTCACCTTGATCTTTCTTCACTTCAAACACATTATATCCAACCAATAATTCTACCACTTGGGTAATATTCTCTCTTGCACCTTGTCTTCACTCATCATTTTAATTTTCTACACATTCATATTCATTATATCCACACTTAAGCAAGTCCCATTGAATTTCCCTCATTTTCCTTCACCTCTATCATAACCTCTTCCATGAGCAACATTATATCCTCCTCTGAAATAGTGTTGGTGTTGGCTTTTTTTCGTTCTTCCCATTTGACTATCCTCTTCCAATCACTAATTTACCTTTCTCCCTTGTTCCTCTTCCTCTTAAAATCTATTGTTTTCTTATCAACTTTTCTATACCTTCAATGCCAATTAATATGCTTCCATGGCCAAATGAAATCTCATTGTGATGAGGTAATATTAAATGGAAAATAGAATTACATCCACAAACCTAGCAAATTTTTTAGAAGTGGTTCACGACACCACTTTATCAGTACTCGTTATGTCCACATAATAATCCCCCCCGAAATCCAAAGAACATGGGGAGGTCAAGAATTTTTGGAATATTGAGGGCTCAACATCAAGAGCACAACATGTCTAGGTTCTTTATCTTCAAGTTGCTTCTTACACTTCGATGACACACTCCTAAACATCGTATTCTCACCTTGATCTTTCTGCACTTCAAACACAGTATATCCAACCAATAATTCTACCAATTGGACAACATTCTCTCTTGCACCTTGTCTCCTCTCATAATTTTAATTTTCTACACATTCATATGCATTATGTCCTCGTGCTCCACACTTAAGTAAGTCCCATTGGATCTACCTCATTTGCCTTCACCTCTATCATAATATCTTATATGAGAAACATTATATCCCCTCTCTAAAATAGTGTTGGTGTTGTCTTTTCTTCATTCTTACCACTTGACTATCCTCTTCCAATCACTAATTTTCCTTTCTCCTTGGTTCCTCTTCCTCTTAAACTCTATTGTTTTCTTATCAATTTTTTTATACCTTAAATGCAATTAATATGCTTCCATGACCAAATGAAATCTCACCAGGTAATAATAAATGGAAAATAGAAGTCCATCCTCAAACCTAGCTATTGCTTCTTCACTTTCTTCATTAGTAGAACACCAATGCAACTTTTAATCCATGACAACAAGTAAACAACCTCGACAAAATTAAATATCAACAACAAATTAGAAATTATGAACTCATAAATAAATTGAAAATCCAACGGAAAATATACATGTTCGTGGGTGTACTAAATTACTTGGAACAACATATACTCTACATTAATAAATATTACATTAAATAATCTTTGAGGTTGTTTTAATAAACAAAGTTTAACCAAAAATCTTTATTTTATAGAGTAGGAAGGCATCGTGTTAAGTGATGAAGGACTTTGAGAATCCATCGCGATGGGCCGCCATGAAACCTACACTTTTCCTCTTTAGTCATTCCATCATCCTTACTGATTATTGACTCTTTAATGATGGTTATCTCTTCCAGAGTAGAAGATAGTAAGTCAGTGCTTTTTATTGAGGCCAAGGAAATCATTGTAAACTTTTTTACGGTGATATCTTTACTACTTGCATTATCAATGTATGCATAGTGATGTCCTGGCCTGTGCAGAAGACAGTGGAGTCAAGCTTTTATAGATACCTCTGATTTCGCGTCTTCTCTACTTAGGATTGTTTACTAACTTGTCCATTCCTTGGAGATTGTTTTCTGCTTAGTGGGATTGTGTTTTTTGTCCCTGTTTATCCTCGTTTTGTGAACCTGCCTACTCTGACTACCTCCTTTCTCAGTCTATCTGGTATTACTTTGTCTAGGACTCCAGTGACAAGACCTGTTTACTTTGGGATTGGATCCCTACTCTGACATCGTTGTCTCACTTGGAATCCTAGACTGCCTGTTTCCTTGACTTAGTGTGTTTTTTGTATTTTACCATGAATCTAGGTGTAGTAGTTGGAGTTACCGAGGATTTCAATACTCTAATGGACCCACGGGATGAGGAAGACTGGAACATGTTAGGTTTCTTTAATAAAGAAGACAGGGTTGGGGCGTCTTCAGGATCTTTCCAGTCCTTTAATCACACTATACAGCCTACCTGTGATACTGTTGGTCATAAGTTTTCCTTGGCTTCGGGTATTTTCCAGGAGCGCTCCTATATCAACCCTACTCCTGCTGGGGTTGGTCCACCTGAAATGTCATGTGTCCCAGTAACTCAGTTAACAAAGACTTCGACTCACCACTGTAGAAAAGAGGGTTTAGATGGACCACTGTTTGGTCGGTATAGGAGGCCTCCTATTTTCGGTGTACAGATTGGCTCTCTGAAAAGGGCCTGGAAACCTAACAAGAGAGTGAGAAGGATGGTTCTAGGAGCTGATGTAGGCCTTGAAGAAACTTGCAGGATTGCTCTTTGCGGATTAGTAGGAAGACTCTATGCTTACCTTGCAGACTGCTTTGTCACATCCTGGGTACATAAAACCTAGAAACCACTCCTCGGTTACTCTCCTAAGATTCATTACCTCATGAAAGGGTGGTTAGGTTTAACTTGCAGAACTCCAGAGGATGTGTCTGTGTTACTGAACAGGTTTTGGGTTTTAGGATGAAGTACACTGATGTTGAAAAGGTGGAGGGTGGGCTTTGATCTTGCCACTGAATACTTCCAACATAGGCATTTGTGGATATTATTGCCTGCACTTCGTCTTCATTTTTGGAATGAGGGTGCCCTGATGGTAGTTGGAAACTCTTTGGGACGCTTCATTTCATTAGATGTTGAGTCTATGGAGTCCCCGGTAAGAAAATTGGGTAGGATTCTGGTGGAGATTGATATTCATGAAGGATTGACTGAAATGATGGACATAGAGTGGAGAGGACGACATACAAAGCAACATCTAGATTATCAGGGCATACCTTCCAGGTGTAGTTGGTGTTATTGTACTAGCCACCTTCGAAGGGAATGTCCTAGTAAAGTCTTTGAGGAGAAGTCTAAAAAAGCTATGATCCAAGAAGACCTGTCGGACTATATGGTTGAAGATTTTTCATCAGTCCCACCACACTCTACTGGTGTTGTGACTGACCCTCCCTCGGCTCCATCAAACACTCTTTCAGGTAAGCTATTGCAACACTTCCCCTCCCTCTTTTCTGCATTAATTGAGTGGGAAAAGGAAGTAGTCGACAGCTCAAACTGGTTGTTTCACTCCACCACCGCTCCAAAAGGGGTTGTTGAGGGGTCACAAACCTATCACCATCCTGGCAAGGAGAATCCCCACACCAGTGTGGTAGGGGACCATCACCCTTTTTCTGCAGTTGCTTTTCCTGTTGAGAGCCATAATGATCTTCCATCTTTCTCTATTGTTTTTATTCGTTCCCCCTCAGACACAAAAGCAATACAGCCTATTGGTTTAGAAGGGGTCATTGTAGGTGAGCTCCAACCAGGGGGGTGGCATGCCACTCCTCCATCTCTCTTTTCCGTAGCAGGTGATCTCAACCCACAAGTCGCATTGTGTTAAGCCTCTCCTCCCTTAACAGTAGTAGTCGGACCTTCCTTTCTATTTCAAAAAAGGGATGTATTGACTGACTTGCAGCACATACCATCAGAAGGAGTCTTTACAGTGACAGAATACACAAATTTAAAAAATCTGATAGCTTCAGACTCTACACTTTTAGAAGGCTCTTTTTTATCTGAAGATCAAATAGGTGAGGAGAGGGTGGTCATGGCACACAACAACCCTACTCATTTGGTAGTGGGCTCTAGAGAATATGAGGAGACAGAGGGCAATTTAAACACCATTTTAGACTCTCTGATACCTGGTATTAAGTTTAAGGAACAGGCTATCAAACTACCCACCTTCATAGCGAGGACTTGTATCGATAGTGGGGAGTCATCTGGGACTTCTAATACCAATAACTTTCAGGCAATCCAGGGGAGAAATTTTTCGTGGTCGAGAGGATTAGGAGTTGAGATCTCCCCCATCAAAACTAGAAGTGTCCGAAAAAACCAGTTACAGAATGTGATGAAGATCGTTGAGTCTACACCTTCATCTAGTGATATTAGGCCGCTTAGAGCAGTGAAAGCCCTGGCGAGGGAAAAGTAATGTTGCTGCTATCTTTAAACATTCAAGGGATCGGAGGCACCCTCAAAGTTGCTTCCATTCGACATTGTTTGGAACTTACTCACCCGGAGATAATATTCTTCCAAGAAACTTTAGTGTCAGCACAGAAAGCAAGGGATTTTTTAATTTCTTTCAGACCGACATGGGCGGTTTGCTCAATAAGCTCTGTGGGCACCTCTGGTGGTTTATTGGCTGCGTGGGACCCTACCCTGTTTGAGTTGGCTCCTTATCTTACGGTGGGGGGCATCTTCTTAACAGGTAAGAGTCTCATTTTTCACAAGGAAATCGCCTTACTTAACTTGTATGCTCCTTGTACCAATCGGCTTCCCTTTTGGAAAGCATTGGATGACAGTGGCCTCCTTTCACTAAATAATTTAATAATCATTGGAGACTTTAATCTCATTCTCTCGCCAGAAGAGGCATGGGGGAGGAATCATTCAAGTAATGTGGATGGCTATTTCAACAATCTCTTTGCTACAAATCGCCTTTTAGACATTAAGTCGGCGAAACTGGTGCCAACCTGGAGGAATGGTCGCCAGGGGCAGGAAGACATTTCAAGAAGATTGGACAGGTGTTTAGTAGCGGAATCACTCTTATCAGAAATTGATTTTTACAGGTCATGGTTCGAGCTGCCCTTTGTCTCGGATCATGCTCCCTTCCTCTTACACTTAGATCTTCTGCCTGCTTTCAAAGCCTATCCATTTAAATTCAATGAGAATTGGCTTGGTACAAAGGATTTTACAGCCATTGTGGAAAGCGTTTGGAGAGACCCGATTTATCTATCTGAAAGAGGGAAACAGAAAAGAATTTTATGGAAATTACAGGGACTTAAAGAAGCTACTAAATCATGGATCAAAGATCTGAAGAAAAAGAATAATGCAAAGTTGGTGATGATTGAAACAGAAATTAAAACCTACTATGATATTCTGAGTCACAACATTAACGAGGAAGGAGCAAAGGAAATAGTGAGGTGTTTGGAAATGGAGAGAAATGAGTTATTAAGATTTGAGGAAGAGCAATGGCGGTTGTGTAGCAGGGCGCTCTGGTTGGAAAGCGGAGATAGGAATACAAAATATTTCCATAAGATAGCTAGTCATAACAGAGTCAAAAAGCATATCTAGGATATAATCAGGGATGATGGTGATATAGTGAAGGACCAATAGGCCATTAAAGATGAAGCAGTCCACCATTTCAAGCAGTTTTATAGAGCTTCACAAACACTTAATATTGAAGAAAAATGTAAGCTTATAGAACTTTTCCCAACCATGGTCGATGAAGAGGAAGTGGTGTCACTTTAGCAACTTGTTACAATGGCAGAATTAAAATCAATTCTCTTTCTTTGTAAGAAAGAAAAAATCCTGGGGCCAGATGGATGGACAACGGATTTTTTTGTTTACTTATTCGATCTAGTTGGTGAGGATCTCTTAGTGATGGTAGAAGAGTCCAGACGTTTAGGAAAAATTGTCGATGGCCTTAACTCAACTTTTTTAACACTGATCCCGAAGGTCAACAATCCCAAAAACTTCGAGGACTTTCGCCCGATTTCCCTTTGTAACCTATGTTATAAACTTATTTCAAAAATCATTTCCAACCGTATCAAGCCTTTTTTGTCTAAGTCACTCTCTCCTGAACAGATGGGTTTCCTGGAATCGGGATGGCACATGAAAGCACAAGATGCAATTAGGATGGCACATGAAAGCCTCCACGGTATCAAAAAGAAGAAGTTAAAAGCACTAGTCCTTAAACTGGATTTAAAGAAAGCCTACGACTGCATAGACTGGGATCTTCTCTGACCGATCCTTTTGAAAATCGGGTTGGGATTACACTTGGCTAACTGGATCATTTCATGTATCACTTCCTCTTACTTTGTTGACCTCATTAATGGGGAGGCTACTGATTTTTTCAGAAGCGGAAGGGGGATCGGACAGGGGTTCCCACTCTCACCGCTTCTCTTCATCCTTATTATGGAGGGCCTCAACATTTTATTAAAAAATAGTCAAGCAGAGGGTGTTGTCACAGGTTTAAAGATTGTCAGTTTTACCATAATTTTACATTTGCTATTTGTGGACGACATCCTTATTTTATCCAAAGCTATACTATCAAAATGGAGAGTGATCGATAAACTGCTCACACTTTTTTGTAAAGCCTCTGGCTTAGCACTGAACTTATCAAAATCAATTGTTCATTATTGTGGCATTTCAGATCAAGAACTGGACGATTTCAAGTCTGTCCTTAATTTTACTTTTAATGATCTTAATAATGGATTTCGTTACGTGGGATACTACTTGAAGACAGGGACTCAACGCGCATCAGACTGGGATTGGATTGTGGCCAAAATTTCAAACAAAATTATTTTTTGTGGAAACAGGTGGCTTTCTTTGGCTGGGAGGTATATCCTGGTAAAATCTTTTCTGGAGGGTTAAACAGTCTATTGGATGTCAATGGAAGCATTAGATTTCTCAATCTTAAACAAAATCACGAGATTGATCTTCGATTTTCTGTGGAGTGGCAATCAAAACACTCAAAGGATTCACCTTCGTAGCTGGGAGATGTTGTCAAGACCCAAAAGACATGGAGGTTGGGGCGTACACGACTTAAAAACTTTCAATCAGGCTTTAAACGTTGTAACTATGTGGCGCGTTCTTACAGTTGAAATCCTTTTTCATTTTTTTATAAGAGACAAATATCTAATGAACGCCCCACTTATCCAATGGCTAAGAAAACCAGTTCATAAAGACAGTTATGGTTCTAGAATCTAGTCAAGTTTAGTACACACCCTTCCGATCTTTCTACACTGGAGCACGTGGTAGGTCGACAATGGAGTTCACATTATTATAGGTTGTGATAAAAACTTATGTATGGGGAATAGATCAATTCTCATCAGTGGCCTACGGTCGACTCTTTATAGCTTACGGATCACAAACCTTGCACAAGCATCAAAGTCGCAGAACCAAATCCTGTGTACAGGGCAATGGAAAACAAGTTCTGATCTGGTTCTATCGGATGCATTAGAGACAGAATGGACCAATTACACTAATGCGTTGAGTGAATAAGGAGTTATACTGTCATCCGCAAAAAAATATGTGTTGATATGGGCAGGAGGAGATCGGTTGGGGGATTTTCCAGTTAAAATTTGTTATGATGCGATCATATCAACCCAGTCATGGTCGATCTGGAGAGGCTGGAAGATTGACTACTAGAAGTGGTGTATTAAGCTAAAAATCATAATTTTCTTCTTACTGGCGGCAGAAAACAGATTACTCACCTGGGATGTACTACAAAAAAAAGGTTGGATAGGCCCGAGGCTCTGCATTTTATGTAAAAAAAACACAGAAGACACTCAACATCTGCTCATACATTGTGAATTTACCAGAAGAGTGTGGGATTCAATAACTTCTCAATTAAAGCTAACTGTCAGTTGGAATGGCCCTTCGTTGGATGTTTGTATGGAAAACTAGATACAAAACAAGTCGGCACCCAAGATTCTTCCTTTAATAACATCATGGATTATTTGGAAGGAATGCAACATGACAATTTTTGAAGGGAAGCATCTGTCTTTGATTTCAGTGGTCTTTAAGATTTTCGGAGCACTACATAAAAAACTGGTTGTCAACAAGCCCCAGGTATTGAGATTAAATCCCTTCTTCAGACAACAAGGCTATACATTGGCTTTTTTTGATGGGGCAGCGGAGGTAGGGGGCTTGAGATGTGGGGTAGGAGGGATGTTAAAATGCATTCAGGGGCCTGATTACAAATGGTTCATTACTTGTGGTGCAGGAACCAACACAAATGCCGAGTTGATGGGAGGATGGGCGTCACTCTGGATGGCGAGTCTACTAAATATTCATCATTTGCAAGTCATGGGGGACTCCATAATAATCATCGACTGACTTAATAAAAAAGGGAATTTACAAGCGATCAATATCGAAGGGTGGAAGATGAGGATAAAAGAACTATTGACAGTATTCCAAGGCATTGATTTCCAGCATATTTACAGGGAATCCAATCAGGAGGCTGACAAGCTTTCAAAGAGAGCACTTCACTCTCCCAAAGGTAAATTGATCTATTTGACATGGGATGGTGAAAGCGAGGGTCCAACCAACCTTATAAACATTTTCTAATTCTTGTCTCTGTTCGGAGTGGACTGTATGTTTTTCAATGGAAGCCGAGTTATGACATCAAAAGGAATTAAACCATTTTTTTGCTTAGGATGGACAAAGAGGATACTTTTCAACAACTCATTCCAGGTACTTCTTTTGGATGACAAGGATGGCATGATGACGAGGACCTTCAGATTTTGTTGAATGGCAATTTTTTTATCAGTCCTATTACATTTGTCGGAGATGTAAAAAAACTTATGATCAACATAATTTTTGAGCGATTTTTTTTTTGAAAAAAACAAAAACAAAGTTTAACCTATTTATATTGTTTATTTTAAAATATATAATATATAAGTTTGACATAATTTTAATGAAAAAATATGGACTTCGGAGCTTAACAGTTTTGTCCCAACATCACTACTTGTAACCATTTTTTTTCTTTCAAAGTTCGTGAAACTAAGTGCTTAGTCAACACTCCATGTTTTTTTTATTAAGTATTATATTTTTAGTTTAAGAGGCTTATTGTGAAACTAAGTGCTCAAACATCACTCCACGTTTTTATTAGGTATTATATTTTTAATGTGAGAGGTTTGTACTAACTTTAAAAGAATCATTTTAAACAATGGGTGTTGAAGGGTACCTAGCCCTTAGCCTTTTTATAGTCGATAATTTTTTAAAACAACTTGTTCCAACTATGTTCGTAGACACTAACTATATTAATATTCTTCAACTTGATTTGCAATATTGAATAGTAATATGCACTAAATGTTGATTATATAGTTAAGTAACGTCCAAATCAATTGTTTTGAATTGCATTATATAGTTAAGTATCATCATTTTCTTTGCCTTGACAGATGATAGGATTAAACAGAAAAAGCATGATCACACAACACTTATAAGTAGAAAATAGGAATAAGTTACAATGTTTATTACTAACCATTGAGTCTCCTAATAGAATCTTAGTTGTGATTCTCATTCAAGTCTTTGGGTGAACATAAATCTTACGTTTTCCTTTGAGGCCATGTTAAAATGATGTCTCATTGTTAAAAAGAGCACATACAATGTCTTCCAAGGTTTGTTATATGATTAACAGTTGAATCTTGACCAACAAGAAGAGAGATACACATGAGTATTCACCTTAAATCAATTAATAGGGTAAGTTTAATTTCAAAATTAGTTAAAGAAATGAGATCCTAACTAATATTTGAAAACAAGATTAATTTGCCTTGCCCACTTTTAATAAGCAGCGAAATGAAAAGAGAAAGTGTTCGACAACACAAGTATTCCAACAGAGGACGAACACCTTTAGTGACCACTCACACAACCAGATCAAAGATCAACACACCGATGTTTTGATGTGGTAAATCCCCTACGGGGAAACATCCACGGCCCCAACCAATGTGACCACTTGGAGCAGTTTATTAATGCAAAAGAAAAAGATTACAGAGAGATTTTACAAGAGAGTTTCTCACAATCGATCATCGGCAAATGACTATCCATGCTCTTCAAATAGAGATCATGGACCAATCGGGTGTTAAGCCACAGATCAATGGTCGCTAAGATCGAGGATAATATGAACCATCGGATCACTCTATGTCAGGAACATATCGTGACCGTCGGATTTCCTAACTACAAATGCATACTAATGCATACTCAAGAAACACACTAAGAAACACACTTTTCCTAATGACACATTAGACACTTAGGAGTTAGTTAAGATCTACTTGGTCTAATGTGTCGTTAGGTAAAAGTGTATTTCTTAGTGTGTTTCTTAAGTATGCATTAGCATGCATTTATAGTGGAAAGATATCGAAAAATTATGCGGTTTAAAAAAAAATGGCACTAAAAATGGACTTTGGATGTGAAAGATATGCCCTTTTTAAAAACGACATAACCGGTAACCAAAGGATCACGTGATGGTGTAAGTTGTTTTATGAAGTGACCCATTTTTATAAAGAGAAGTGGGGATCAATTTTACAATGAAGTTACTTTATAAAAGAAAAGTTGCATGCAAAATAAATAACTCTAAAATAAAATATTAAAGCTACTTATAGTGATTCACTTTATACTTGAAGTGAAATACACTTTACAATTTAAGCATGAATTTTTTCAAAAAAAAGTAACAAAAGAGAGACTTGAACTCAAGACCTCTTACTTAATAAGGAAAGTTTTAACCAAATGGTCTAGCAAAACATATTATCTTGTTTAGAAATAGGATTGGGGGTGTTGTTGTTGTTGTTGTGGAAGACGGCTTTGGAGAGCGTGCTAAAAAAAACTATTTTCACACAAGAAAACATTTCTGTTTCTCTCCGAATCTGACTGAAATGGTCATATCTTGGGAAAACAGAAACCTTTTCGAGTGAGACAAAAATTGTTCCTAACTGAAACAAGTGCTCCGGACGGAATGGAACAGTCCTCTCAGCCTAGAAATGTATGAAAATTACAGAAAATGGAGATGAGGAAACTCAGCTTCACGATCTCGATCTACAACAAGAGCGAGTTTTCAAACAGGCTCTGATACCATGTTCGACAACACAGGTATTCCAACAGAGGACGAACACCTTCAGTAACCACTCACACAACCAGATCAAAGATCAACACACCGATGTTTTGACATGGTAAAACCCCTACGGGGAACCATCCATGACCCCAACCAATGTGTCCACTTGGAGCAGTTTATTAATGCAAAAGAAAAAGATTACAGAGAGATTTTACAAGAGAGTTTCTCACAATCGATCAATGACAAATGACCCTCCATGCTCTTTAAATAGAGATCATGGACCAATCGGGTGTTAAGCCATGGATCAAAGGTCGTTAAGATCGAGGAGAATATGAACCATCAGATCACTCTATGTCGAGAACATATTATGACCGGTGGATTTCCTAACTACAAATGCATACTAAAGAAACACACTTTTACCTAATGACACATTAGACCAAGTAGATCTTAACTAACTCATAAGTGTCTAAATATCCTAACATAAAGATCGTGTTCACTTTCTTTCAATCTAGATGTTTCATTTGTTTATTCAAGTTCCAAAAGATGTAGATACAAGTTCAGATACACCTTTGATCTTGTACTCAAACTACAATGACTTTTATGACTATATAAACTCCATCAACACACATGGAGGTAGGAGTATTTACTGGTTGTTGTAGAATGCTTACCACGTAAGAGGAGCATGTGTATGGCTGTGCCTCAAAATGGCGTTAGACTTCAATTCTAGGCACAAATAAGTAACATGATGACACATAGCACTTTCCAAATTGTTTTTTTCCATAGGGCAATCAATTCCATGGTGACCACCACATGTCATTGATTAATTTTGGTGGTCTCCCTTCATATTAACATCATCCATGACAAAACCAAATAATATAGCATGTGTCATCAATACCCATATTTATGGCATGTGTATCTCCATAGTTTATTAATCGTCGTCATTGCGGGCATATATAAAGAAATAACATATGACCCATGACATTTGACATAGAGGCCAATCAACCTACATGAATTTTGTAAATGGATAGTTAATAGTTAATTCCTACACAAATACACATATCACCTTGGCCACACATATGGATTTGGTCACTCGATTGAAGACTAGTGCCTTGCATTAGAGCCTAATATTTTTGAAGTTATTCCATTGAAATGCAAGTGGTAGACAAAGTTTGAAGGCATATAGAGAAATTTATATTTTGTTATACAATGCAGTTGAACAACATCTAGTCTCAAGCATGGATGATTTAGAACTAGCAGCTCTGCTTGCTCCATTAATGTTGGGCCCTTTTTGGTTCCGCCTTTGTGTCTTATGTTATTAGATATTTTTCTTTGGTAGTTTATTTTCTCTATGAACTTATAAAAAATCCTCCAACAAGTAAGCATTTATCTTTAGAATTGAAGAATGGATAGCGACTATCTGAATAATTACATTGCAGTGGCCACCTTGAGATCCATTGCTTGCACATATTTTTAGTGCCACATACTCATGTGACAACCTACTCATTTATGCAAGTTTATATGGTGGTTCAGTTGGTGTACTTGATGCTAAAGTCTTGAATCCACACTATCATATTGTCCCTTATTCATTTATACTAGGCACGAGCAAGTAAGACATTCCTTCCTAAAAATAAAAGAATTATAGTAATGTGCATTATGATAGGAAATAATCATGGTATTGCAATTTAATCCCACTTAATGAAAACATCGTTTGGTTTGATTGTGAAGTGGCAATATCTATTCTCTTGTAATTGTGCAACATCCTCTTAAGCCTAATCAATTTGTTTTAGAATTAAATAATGGAGGTGTTCAAGTGACTAAAACTGCTTGCCGAATCAAAAGGTAAATGGGGTGTTGGATTGTCAAATAATAGAGTTTTTGGTTCAAATAATACAATAAGAAACCAAGATTCTGATTTGCCTCCAAGGTACCATAGAAATGGAGTAAAGAGTTTCCATTCAAGTAATTATCAAATTTTATGTCCCACAAATTTGTTTACAAGTATGAGATCAATAATGGTAATATCATTGCAAGGGAATACCCTTTGTAACTTCAATTATCTTTCAGTAGATGTTCCGTTGTTTTTCTTTGTAAGGCATAGAGTTAGAAAGGCAATAGGTTAAGACATTGAATTTCTAATCAATGTCGGGTTAAAAGTTAAGATGGGTGTAAGCAACTGTAAATGTTTTCTAAATAAATATTTCAATGACATCACAATAATTATTGAATAAATATTTCAATAGTATGGGTATTCGTTATAGATTAGATATAGTGGATATAGGTCATAAAAATTTGGCAAGCTATGCGATTTTAGGGTGATTAACCAAAACACTCTTAAAGGATTGCTTTTTATCTGTCCACGGAGTCATTCTCTGTTTTGAATGCTTTTCATTGTGCTTCAAATTTTAATTTAGTCACACATAATATTTTTGTTTGAAGAACTAGAATAACATTTCAGCGAAATAAGGATATAATTCTATTTAAATGGAATTGTTGTATAAAAAAAGGGAAAAAATGATGGCTTACTAGTCTTTTGCAAAGCTTTACAAAATAACTTAGGATTTGTTCAACTCCCCAATAACTAACTGATTACACAACTCTACACATTGCATTAAGAACTAATTTGATTCCAATTCTCGTTTTGATGACAGGCTCAATCTCGAAAGCATGATCCGGTTCCAAAGTCGGATGTTCTGGATCCAGAATGATCAATATGCTACATATGTTATTGATGCTTCAAGATTCACCAAAAAGTTATCAAAAAATGGTGTAAACCAAAGTGGAAAGAACAACAAATGCCATGTAGAAGGTGTGAAAGGAGGTCATAGCCCCTACAACTAAGATGGTCGAATAAGCAATTAAACTTTAAAAAATTGATTCATAAAAAAATGTCAAATTAATGTTACGTTCGACTCCAATATTACTCAATGATTGAATTTTCCAAATTAATGAAATTCATTAGTCTAACTTTGACATTCTAGATTTCATGCAAAATCTGAAATAAGACAGATTCATTGAGTTGAACTTGAAATTTAACCAAATGCAACTCAAATGATATACACTAAAATGAGCTCAACACTAAAACGAGTTGAAGTGGGTTGAGCCCAAAATCACGAGATCAATTGTGCGGGAATGATATATGTCGCTATAAATAAAGTGAACATCGAAACCCACAAACTTTAAGAGTGCCAAGTGCCACCGATTCTGAAAAAATCGCAACATACTTATCTTATCTATCCAGCTGTTGTTGAGGTATATCCAAATAATTAAATAGTGACCGAGAGATTTACTAATCTCATCTTCCACAAGTAATATTATCTAAATTTTCACGTCAATCCTAGTGGCATCTCTATGTGCATCCACCACCTTCGTCTTTTCTTTTTTTTTGGCTCGATGCATTGCGTGTAGTTATGACTAGCACATCCGCTAACTCGCGGTTGATGAATGCCGAAAGGCTTACATCTGAGGAAATCCGAGGTAGAGGAAACGCGCGGACAATTGATTAAATCCGTGTCTTGTCTAATACGTGTAATTTCTAAGAATAAAGTTGAAGGAGTGCTTGCTAAACATGGTAATCTCAAAGGTTAATTATTTAAACGTGGCAATCATATGATGTTACAGTAATTTCTTAATATGATTAGGTAAATGTTAAAAAGTAAACAGGTTAACTGATGCATTCATAAATGCATGGAAGTTATCACAATAAATCTGACTCGTTGATTTTGGAGAACAACTAAGAATATACCGGCATCTTCAATGTCTAGCCATCAGATTATAATTTAAGATTAAAAGATCATTAATTGTGCCTATCTCCAATAGGTATACGCCTTTCGGCGTAACTAGTAATTAAGTTATTACATCCACCTGGCCTTTGCTTTGTGGAAAAATTGGGCATCACTAAAGTTAGCATGTAATCACACACACACACACACACACACACACACACACACACACACACACACACATATATATACACACATATATATAATTTTCTAGAGAAAATAATTTGGTCAAACAATCGTTGATTGTGTGAATAACGTTTTTTCCATTACTACTTTCAACGTAACACACTATAATTTTATATTTTTTTATTGTAGCATAAATTTTCTTTAAATTTAGATGTGATAGCATTTTTAATGTGTTAATATTCTGTAAAGTGATTTCTTTTTTATTCCTTAATGACTTGAGCTAGGACTTGCATTTATGTCATTCCCTCTTAAATCATAAGTGACTTTGACTAGAGTTTGAAGCAATCTTAGGTTGGAAGCCTCTTGTATTTCATATTAGTTTTTGTATTCTTGTACATTAGGTACTTAGTAGTAGCTTATATGAGGAGGATATGATAGGGCCTATTCATTTTAGTTTTAATATTATAAATTATAAAAATTTATGAATTCTCTTGATCTTCCTCCATGATTGTTGGGCTCGTATTTTGATTGTTTGGTTGCGATGGTTGAATCCTTTTTGCACCGGTAGTATTTATGTTATTGACCATTTTGAAGGAGTTTTCCAAGGATTTTGTATCAATTCATCATGGATTTATAACAGGGTGAATTCGCGGTCTGATCCTCCATCCAGTAGCTCGTCTGACACTTCATCCAGCACCCCATCCAGTACGCGATCCGACACTCTAGTCAGCACGCGATCTAGCACTCGGAGCGTAGGGGAGTTGGCGGTTGGCGCATTGGCGATCTGCAATGGGTGAATCAACGACCTGGGTTTTGTGCCCCCTTGTGGCCTCCAGCTATAGAGCTCATGACATCTCAGATTAGGCGGTTATGCTAATCGTGGAGTGGCTCACCCATTTTCTAGAAGCCCAAAGTTGTTAGAGCACATTTAATGGAAGTTGCCATTTTTAGATGAGGTCGACCCTTCCAGTGGTCGACCTCTCGAACTGTAATTCGCTATAAATACCACCAGTAGTGGCCAGACCACATGACAAAATTTTAAGAAGACGTTTCATTGTGTAATTGAGACATATTTGCAAACTTATGTTTAGACTATGTTTTTTTAAATTAATAACAGAATCGTGTTGATTTGAGCCTGCATTTTGCTATTGAAGAGTAGCCACGACCTGCTGGGGGGCCCACCAGTGGTCGGGGTGATTGCTTGGATAGATAGATCGCGTGTTTCATTTTCTTAGTTATAATTCAGTTTGTTTCTCGGTTATATGTATTTTGTAGTTTTAAATATTATGTTTGTTGTTTATAATTTAATTGTCTAATCCCTCTTTTTCAAGTTGCTTATAGGAGATAGTTATTTGTCATGTTATGTCTCTTAGCTCTTAACAATTGGCTTGCAAGCTATTGACTTAGATGATGTGCTAGAGTTTGAAATTAGTTTCTGCAAATTAAAACAAAATAGTATTTAAAACAGAGGATTAGTGTAGGCAGAGTTTCTTTTCCAAGCTTCTATGGATAAATAATTGCAAGTTTTATTAGTTGATTTAATTCTCAGTTCAGTTATGTGTTCATAGATCTATTTTGTTTATCAATCTTGTTTTAGTATGCTAGGATAGAAATATATTTTGAGATTATATTTGTAAAAAGCATTCTAGTTTGAAATCTGAGTTTTTAATGATAGGATTAGCTCACTTTAATTTATGAAATCTCAGTTCTAAATTTGAATTGCAATTTTAATTAGAAGATTGAATCTGAGTTAAAAATTTTCATAAGTTTATAATCTTGTAAATTTACTTGAGTTAGCATAAGAGTGTGTTTGAATTAGTATAAGAGTGTTTTTAATCATCGATGATTGATGCATGAAATTTAGAGATCACATGGATTTTCAGGATATTTAATGTTTCTTCTATGATGGCAAAGCTTTCATTAGATTGCTTGATTCACACTTTTCATTTCTCTGTAGAAGTCGACATTGAATTAATCCCTCTTGAACCGTCACTAATAGTTAGATGTCATTATGATGTTATTAGGCATCGAAGACATAATCATCATCTTTGAATTTCTTGTTATTGCAAATTAAGAATAGTTTTGATTAATTTATGAATACAGTCATAATGCTTTTTTATTAAGTAGGTTAAGATTTCTCCTTTGCAAAATAGAAATGATTATGAGTTTTGTTTTAAGAGTAGAGTTTACTTGTTGAAATAGTTTTAATAGGTTAGTTGTTTGTTTTCTTATTTGCTTAAAGATAAAATATCAAAAGTAATTTACTTGTTGTTGCTCATTAGGTTGAATAGATTAACTTGCTCAAAGTAGGTTGTGATTTGTTTCTTTAAGAATAATCCATCGATCCATTGTTGAAGTTGCTTAGGATAAATAGTTCAAGTTCATTAATAGGATTTGCTAATTGATAAAAATGAAAGTCATTGCGTAAGTAGATTAATCCTTAGATATATCACCTCCTTAGTTATACCATACTTCCATTAGCTTTTCTGCCTTGACATATACAGTGCTACAACTCTAAGTTTACTTACCCCGGGTTGACAATTTAATTGATGGATTTAGTGCATATAGAATACCCATCAATGATTATCTAGAGATGTTGTGGTCCCAAATTTCACACCCATATAAGATAACAAGAGTAACAAGAGTTTAAAAGAGAAGTTTATTTTTTTCCCACAACTTGAAGTACGCTAAGAGAAAGTGTTTTTCATCTTCAACCTTATTAGTGTCACAAATTTGACACACTCTTTCATCCCATGGCGTTTTAGGAATTGACCAACGCCTAGTTTCACTATGGAGCTCATGAGAATTTGTTCTTATCTTAGCAATGCTTATTTTTTTCTTTACACTCGTCAAAACAGATAGATAATTTTGATCTTCTAGATTAGGGTTGATTACATCCTTATAATACCTTAACTTTCTTTTTTCCTCTAACTCTTTGTCACACCACATTTTCTCCTTAAATTTTGATTTGATGATATTTTTAATGGTATATTTATTTTGAAATTTGGTGTCTTCCATGATTCCCCAATAGTTTAGCCAACACTGGGCATCTTTATGCCATCCTCGCTTGACTCGATGGTGGTTACGACTCAATTTTGAAGCAATTTTAGGAAGCCTATTGTCTTCCATGTTGTTTAACTTGTTCTTATACATTAGGTATCTAGTCAGAGCCATACTCTCAATGGGGGAGAGGCTTGTTTCTAAGATGAGGATGGGATAGGGTGTATTTCCTTTAATTTTGAGATTATAGGTTATAAAATTCTTTTGTATTTTCTCTATCTTTCTCTAAGATTCATGAGAGCTACTAGAAACCCCAGACTTCACATCCATAAAGAATAACAGGTGTAACGAGAGTCTCAAAGAGGAGTTTCTTCTTATCCCAAATCCAAAGATTGGTTGAATTACAATTGTTTTCAAGCCCATAATAATCTTTCCATCCCCCAATAATCCTTTTCTCAATTCTATAATTCTAATTGAGCTTGTGGTGAATATCAATTCCAATATATTTGTATGAAGTCACTTCCTCGAAGTTGTTGTTGTCATATACAAAGGTATCATAAGTGATTTTGTTAGATTTCATAATCATGACCTTAGTCTTATCAGTATTAACAATACCCATATTGGAGCAAAAATCCTTGAGGATTCTTAATTGGTTTTCAAGATCATGAGGACTCCTTACCACAAGAATGGTATCATCAACATAAAGAAGAAGATTGATGACTATACCAATGAGAGTAGGGCCAACACAACCTGCTTTTTCCAAACAATATTCTAACTTGTCAATGTATATGCCAAAAAGGGTAGGGGACAAGGGACAACATTGTTTGACTCCAATATTGCAGTTAATCTCTTTCGACAAGCCCTCAATGTTTTTAAAATTAGTAATAACATTCTCATACATCCTTATTGCAGCAACCCTCAACTCGAAAGGCACTTTTATCTCTTCCAACCTAATCCAAAGGTTTTCCTAGGAACCATATAAAAATCTTTTCTAAAGTCAACAAAACAACAAAAAATATTGGCTTTAGTATTGCGGAACTCCTCTGTAATGATCCTAAAGGTAACAAGATGGTACAAAGTTGAATGATATCTCCTAAACCTTGTCTCGCCTTTAGCTATTTTACCGTGACTTTCTATCCAAAGGCTAATCTTCTTTTCCAAAATAATTCCATAAAGCTTGGATAAAATCGAGCTAATCATAATGGTCCTATAATCAGAGGGAATGTTTCTATCCCCACTTTTAAAAATAAGAACAATGAGGCTTTGTGTCCAGGGTTTAGGGAATCCCTGCTTGACTGTTAAATTGAAGAGCTTGTGTATGTGAGGGATAAGGATAGGCCCTCCGATTTTAAAAATTTCAGTTTTGTAGCCTTCAATGTCCTTAGCTTTTCCATTTGCAAACCGCTTAAAATCAAACTCTATGTGATCTAAAGAAAAAACTTCATCCCCTATAGGGACAATAGGAATGGTGTCCATGGCATTAGGGAACTCGTAAAGACCTTTAAGGTAGGAATTCCAGTTCCTTAAGGGAATCATTTTTTTTTTAGTATTGCAGCTTAGAGTTTGGCTCCATAACTTCTTAGGATCTAGCTTAGATAGTTTTGAAAATTTCTCTTGCCTTTTATTGATATGGTACCTTTGTTTCCTTTTAATTAGGGATTTGTACATATTGATCTTATCAAGTTTTAAGGACTCGTTAGAATCATCCCTAATGTATTTCCTAGCAATTTTACACTCTTTATCATACCAATGTTTGGTCGTTCTATTAGTCTTTTTACAGGACACCTCGAAAGAGAACTTGTTAATAGAAGTGGAAAGGGTAGTTGTAAAATTATGATAGAGTTCTTCAATGTTGTCCTTATAAGTTAGGAGATGTAATTTACTATTTAAATCCTTTAAGAAAACGTCAACTTTACTTTTGTTAAAGCGCAATTGTATTTGATTATCGGAATTCTCTTCAATGGTGCTCATGTTCATGTAAAATTTTAGAGTTAAGGTTAAAGTTTTATGATCAGTGTCAGGTTCATGGTCATTTAAAAGGTTAAAAGTTTATATTTGCTTGGAAACGAGGATATCAGATATCACATAATCTACGACACTACTACCTAGCCCATGAATACAAGTCATCTGGTTGGAGTTTATCCACTTCAATACTCCATTGCAAATTATTAGGTCTTGAGAGTTGCAGAGCTTGACCAGCTCAGTACCAAACAAATTCTCAATTAGGTCTTTAGAGCTTCTTTTGTAGCTATTAGATAAAACAAGGTCCTCATCTAGCCATAAAGGATTATGGTTGGAATCAATGCTTAAAAGAATATCTTGGTTAGTTGCAGTCCTAGCATTAAAGTCTCCTATCAGGAGGATATTACTTTCATTTTTCAAATTATAAATATCTTGTTCTAAATTATTATAGGGACAATTGCTATCTAGATTTTTTTTCTTATAAAAAGTAGAATTAATAGGTGCCAAATAGAAAATTCCTAGAAAGTAGAGTCTTTTTCTAATGATTCTAACTCTATTTGGATTTTGGTATGTCTCGCTTCTCTCCTTTTTTCTAATGATTCCATATAATCGTAAAGGATCTCTAGGGTGATTTTGGTGGGCCTCCACCTGATAGGTTGAGTTTTTGGAATAGGTGGTGGAGTGCTCATATTGAAAAGAAGAGAAAAAAGTAACAATTATTATTTTGACTTTAAAAATGGAAAATAATTTTCTTAATTGATGATAATGATATTAACTTTTACTTATTAAACGTAAAAAAATAGATAAAAAAATATAAAATATATTTAAATCTCTTTAAGTTTCACGCGTTAATATATTTTAAATTAAAATTGAGTCAAAGTAAAAAGTGACTCACGTGATTCCACATGTCCAAGTGCTCAAAGTAAAAAATTGTCAATTGGGTTTAGCTCAAGTGGTTGGGAGGAATGATTGTTATCCTCCTCGCCTAGATTCAATTCTCGCAAATGACATATTGAGCTCTTAATGAGTATATTATTGTAATGGCTTTGAAAATTCATGTTGTTAATTAATCTTGTGCCTTGAATATTCTAGGGTTTACCCTGGGTATCCTCAAAATGAGGGGAAGTACTCAAGGACTTTCCTCGAACTTTGTAACATGGAATTTTTTTTATCTAAACATAAAAAGTACAAAATATTGTTATCATGTGTTTTCAAGCAAAATAGGCAGCTATCATATGCCACAAAATAGAGCTTGCAAAAGTCCATTGTTAATACATCCCAAAATTCCTTACATGCATATAACTTTGGAAAAACACCTAAAATTATAATTGTTTTACTAAACATATATATTAACGAGAGACATGATGATTGTTGGCTTCTTCCCACTTGATGTTGGAAGGAAGGGAGTTTTGGCTTCCAAGATCCATGTCGTCCATCATTTGGTGAACTGCATCTTCCTCCTTAAAATTCGCTTGGACTAAATTTATTAACATCCCATGGTTGGAAGATGCATAATGAGAATATTTACTAAGATTGATGACCATATTCCTCAACATAATACATTTTTCCTCTAAGACATCGATTTTCCACTTTTGTTGGACTAGAGTATTCATAATTATTGCATTTTGTGAAGTGCACTGATGTTCATTTTTCATGAACCTTAGAAGTCACTGAAAAGAGAGAGATTATGTTGCATTGTATGGACTCTTCATGCTTTTGAATAACCCTTCTAAACTCCTAAGCTTTCATATAATCCATGAGTGTGACACATAGAAAGGAACTATGATGTTAGCCCTTGATTCTAACATAAATGAAATTGTTGAGAGGGAGACCCGATTCCAACACATAGAAGATGTTCCCCCTGCTCCACAAGCCACACATCAAAATTGCTAAGGTGCCAAGAGACAAGAACTTTTTGAAACCGTCATTGAGTAAACTAGAGTAACCAGTTCCCAACAAGACCGAAGAACCATACCCCAAAGGAGGGTGTCCAAGACCCCAAGAGGCAACAACTGGTTGAAAGTAAAACCTAGAGAAATAAGAGGATATGTGTCAAATATGAGTCAAGGATGCAAAAGTGCCGAAAAATAGAGGAATAACCAGAATAATGTAACCACACGTTGATCACACCTAGATTCTAGGGGTTAAAACAAAGGAATAATTGCACACTGAGCACACACATATACTATGACCATTAAACACAAATTCTAGAACACCATCCAGAGACTGAGAGAGGCTCTTACCAAGCAAATTTTTAGTTGAATGGCCTTGGTCTATATGACGTTGCTAACTTCTCCCTCATAGTGATTCATTAT
Organism: Picea engelmannii; assembly: GCA_009831015.1. Classification (NCBI taxonomy): domain Eukaryota; kingdom Viridiplantae; phylum Streptophyta; class Pinopsida; order Pinales; family Pinaceae; genus Picea; species Picea engelmannii. Next base: position 22,163 of record ML821198.1, read on the forward strand.
CCAACCTTGCTAAATAAAACCATTACCGAGGGATTTAAGAAACATATTGGAATTAATTTTTAGCATTTGAGAGGGGGGTGGGCAAGTCCATTCAAATATGGGCTCCTTGTTTGATATCTATTGATGGTGTTATTGTGATATATGGTAATTTATTGTGATTTAACATGTCTTCATATCTAGAATCTAAGGGAGTTAAGAAATTGCATGAAAGCACCAACCCCCATTTTTTCGAAGTGCACCTATTTTAAGGGTGGCAACCTCATTGGCTAGGGAATCGGCCTGGTAGTTGTGTTCTCTTAAAGCCTGGAAGAATGAGACCTTATGTAGGCTACATATCTCCTTTTGGATTCAATTTATAATCGAAGTGAGCTTGCTATCAGACAAGATTGATTTCAAGACCATAAATTTGATAGTTATGCTTGAGTCTCCTATGACAATCAAGAACTTTGTTTTGATTTCCTTTACTAGAAAAAGACCCTGATAAAGAGCATAAAACTTAGCTTGATTATTTGTAAACTTTTCTAAACCCCAAGAGAACGTTATTTCAAACTTTCTTTAAAAATATTGTATTATCTCCCACACTTACCACCCCTATAAAAATTTGTGATATTACATAAATAATAATTACATATTAAAAATACCTTAATGATGCCAAAATTACCAACTATATTTTATTGAAGCGATGAAAGATTCTATCACATTACAATATAGAAAAAAGTTAATAATAAAAAATCCTAAATTCGATGAAAGATTCTATCACATTACAATAATATAGAAAAAAGTTAATAATAAAAAATCACTTTTTAGTTTATATGATGTTGGTTCATGGAATTTAGTAAACGCGAATGATGGTTGCCTTCTTTTCTTTTCAGTTCATTCGAGGGCGAGTCAAATCGAGGGAACAAGAATGATAGCGTCGCAATCTTTTTTGAAATTGTCTAAACTTCTTGCTTTACCGGCGCAACCCAACCTAGTAGATACTTGTTAGAGAGATTCATGGATTTATTAAATAGGGAATTTAGATAAGTGAGATTATTATGTATGGATTTATTATATAGGGAATTTAGATAAGTGAGATTATTAACATATAGGGAATTTAGATATGTGAAAATGCATAGATTTGATATGCATTTTTATATTTAATGTGATGTCTATACTTATTAAAAATAATAATGCAAGTTGTTAATTTTTTTTAATAATGCAAGTTGTTAATTCAATGGTGTGATATAGATTTGGTGTTTTGAATACTTTATATGTAGACATTTATTTTATTGTATTGTATTTATTATTATTATTGATATTTATTTTATTTTTATTTGTTATTTATATTTTTATCTTATTCTATTAAAAATCAAACTTTATTGATAAATTAAATGGTGAAAAATATTGTATTGTATATAAAATTACAAAATAGCTAAAATGCTAGTAATTAATTTATGAAAAGAGATATTCATTCACGAAAATCTCGTATCAAGAAACTAAAGTTAAATTTTAAAATAACATCAACAAATTGTAAGAAAAAAAAACCTTAAATTTTAAAATAACATCAACAAATTGTAAGAAAAAAAAACCTCAAATGTAAGAACCCTAACCTTATTTTGATTAAAGTTGTGCGTGAATATTGAATTAGACAATTGAACATCACAGCAAGTGGATTTTGAAATGTCCTACAATAAATAAACACTCCACCAATCACCAAAAATATATAAATTATAAGAATGCTAATAAAATAAAAATTTAATTAAATAACATATACAACCTAATAACCATTAAAGAAAATGATTAAATTTTAACTCAACTCTTTGTTTTGGGTTTACATTAAAAAATCATTTGCAAACTAAATTAGTTCTCCATGTAAATGCTTCGAAAAATATATAAAAAAAAAAACTTTAAAATACGTTTAAATATCTTAATGGAAGACATATAACTTTACTTTTGAAATTTTTTCCGAAAGTATATGAATTTTTTTCAAAACGGATAGAAACCAAAAGGATAATAATAAATAGGAATTTGGGACACTCAGGATCCTTTTTTGGAACTGTCTTGGCTTTCCATGGCACAAAGGTCCTATGATAAGTTGGATCCCAAGTGATATTGATATTGTTTTTCTAGTTGAAACTTGAGAGCATGAAGAGTCTAAGGTCCCTAACATAGAAGGATTTGTCTTGTGGTTGGCATGGAACAAAAAGTCCCACTGTAGAGGGATAGGAGGCATAGCTTGTTATATTAGAAAGAACATTTCTCCTCACATTCAACTTCATAAGATCGACCCTCTAAATTAGTACATTTGGATGGAAATTTTAGACACCAATGCTAAGAAGATGTATATAGCAATTTGTTATTTTGCACCTATTAATTCTACTTTTTATAAGAAAAACAATCTAGATAGCAATTGTCCCTATAATTGATCCAAAATGGATCCAGGAAGGCCTAAAAATCAAAGTTCTTGGAATCGGATGAAACCGGTGCCGTTGCGTCGGGTGTGTTGATTCCAGCCATATATTTTTTTTCGAAAATGGACACCATATGCGAAAGATATCACGTTCTGATTGATTTCCCAAACAGTAAAAAAAGTCAACTGGTCAAAATCAACAGGTCGTACTGTCGACGTCAGCAATACGACAAGTGATGTCAGCAGGGACATGTAGCAACACGAGGAGGTGACATGTGTCACTCATTTTGACATTTTCACGCTGAGTTGGACCACTACAGAAATGACACATGGCATTGTATGGACGTGACACGTGGAATTCTGTACATGACGTGGCCCAAAGACAGGCTGACATGTGGCAGTACAGATGACAGGTGGTTGTACAGATTATGACATGGTAGGGTGACTGGGCAGTACGGATCCTGACGTGGCAGCGTGACTGGGTTGTACGGATGATGACATGGCAGTTGACTGGGTAGGTGACTTGGCAGTACAGATGCTGACATGGCACAACATGTGGTTGTACGGTAGTGAAGTGGAAGCTGACTAGGTACATAATTATGTGTTGACTGTACTATACGGGCCAACCACAGGGTGACACATGGCCAATTCAGAGGGCACCGCATGGCACCCCAGATTTAACCAATGTTGGTTGGGTAAAAAAAAACTTGTTACCTCCCGGGAATCGAACACCTGACCTATCCTCCAACCCAACGACTTTGCAACCTCTGTCAGACCGACCGGGCTAACCATATGACTTAGCCCCTAAGCGAGGTTCTTGGTATAAGTTGTGAGTTAGGCATTGTTTTGGGGATACGACCTGGTCGGCAGGGGGCTAGCTCGCAACCAGAGCACATGAACAGGCTCTTAGACCGAGGGCTTGTCCTTTGAAAAGGGCATAAAAGAGGCCTAGCCACAAGCCACATGGTCATGCAAATGACCAAGGAGCCAGGACAAAGGGGCATGGATAGGTGTTTAGCCCAGAGCTCAGACACATGGTGCTCCATGTGACCAAGACCCAGGTAAAAAGGGGTTGCGCCCATATTTTTGTCAAATTTGGGTTTTTAAACTTTATTGTATAGATTTTTGGGTTTTTTATGCTGATTTTGGGAGATGTTTTCCCAAAACCGAGGATCTGGAGCTCGATTTGAGGCCAGATCTTGGGACAAAGTTGGGATAGGATCACCAACTCAAATCCTATACAAATAAGAGGTTTTTGACAGACCAAGAGGGTTCAAATTGGCAAAATGATGATGAGTTTGTGAAGCTTGAAGCCATTTTTATGCAGGGAAGGCATTAAGGAAGTGAACTTTGGCGGCCAATTCTAAGAGCTACGCTCAACCTTTTTTAGTGTCATTAGTTGTGTTGGATTCTTAAGGTTGAGAAGACCATAACTAGACCAATTTGTAATCCTTTTGATACATTTCTGATGTAATTTTGAAGCATTGAAGAGAAATAAGAAAGCCTCACCCACTAAGACAAAGGCCCGAAGACGTAGGCAATCTTGTCGAACTCTGTTAACAACCTTGTTGTTATGTTTTGTTGTTCTTTGTGCTTATATTCTAATCTGCATTTCTTTATGATGGCTGTTATAATCTCGCATTAAGTTCTTCTTCTTTCCTTAATTCCTAAATGGTAATTGAACACATGCTTAAAACTTAACCAAGTCTTTAAAGATCAATTTTTGGATCAATAATAATTTAGAACAAGATATTTATAATTTGAAAAATGAAGGTAATATCCTCCTGCTAGGAGACTTTAATGTTAGGACTGCAACTAAACAAGCTACTCGTTTAAGCATTGATTCCAACCATAATCCTTTATGGTTAGATGAGGACCTTGTTTTATCTAATAGCTACAAAAGAATCTTTGAAGACCTAATTGAGAATTTGTTTAGTGCTGAGTTGGTCAAGCTCTGCAGCTCTCAAGACCTAATAATTTGCAATGGAGTAATGAAGTGGCTAAACTCCAACCAAATGACTTGTAATCATGGGTTAGGTAGTAGTGTCGTAGATTATGTGATATCTGATATCCTTGTTTCCAACCAAATAGAAACTTTTAACCTTTTAAATGACAATGAACCCGACCCTGATCATAAACCTTTAACCCTAACTCTAAACTTTTCCATGAACAGGAGTGCCATTGAAGAGAATTATGATAATCAAAGACAATTTCACTTTGACAAAAGTAAAGTTGACCTTTTCTTAAAGGATTTAAATAGTAAATTACATCTCCTAACTTATAAGGACAACATTGAAGAACTATATCATAATTTTGCAACTACCCTTTCCACTTCTATTAACAAGTTCTCTTTTGAGGTGTCCTGTAAAAAGAATAATAGAACGAACAACCCTTGGTATGATAAAGATTGTAAAATTGCTAGGAAAGCCATTAGGGATGCTTCTTATGAGTCCTTAAAACTTGATAAGATCAATACGTACAAATCCCTAATTAAAAGGAAAAAAAGGTACTATATCAATAAAAGGCAAGAGCAACTTTCACAACTATCTATGCTAGATCCTAAGAAGTTTTGGAGCCAAATTATAAACCGCAATACTAAAGAAAATAATATGATTCCCTTAAGGGACTGGAATTCCTACCTTAAAAGTCTTTACGAGTTCCCTAATGTCATGCACACCATTCCTATTATCCCTACAGAGGCTGCAATTTTTTCTTTAGATGACATAGAGTTCGGGTTTAAGCGACTTGCAAATGGGAAATCTAAGGACATTGAAGGTTACCAAGCTGGAATTTTTTAAATCGGAGGGTCTATCCTTATCCCACACATACACAAGCTCTTCAATTTAGCAGTCAAGAAGGGCTTCCCTAAACCCTGGACGCAAAGTCTCATTGTTCCTATTTTTAAAAATGGGGATAGACACATTCCCTCTAATTATAGGACCATTATTATTAGCCCAATTTTAGCCAATCTTTATGGAAATATTTTGGAAAAGAATATTAGCCTTTGAATAGAAAGTCACAGTAAAAGAGCTAAAGGCCAAGTCGGGTCTAGGAGATATCATTCAACTGTGGACCATATTGTTACCTTTAGGATCATTGCAGAGGAGTTCCGCAATACTAAAACCAATCTTTTTTTTGTTGTTGTTGACTTTAGAAAATATTTTAACATGGCTCCTAGGAAAAACCTTTGGAATAGGTTGGAAGAGATAAAAGTGCCTCCCGAATTGAGGGATGTTGCAATAAAGATGTATGATAATGTTATTGTTAAGTTTAAAAACACTAAGGGTTGGTTGAAAGATGTTAAGTGCAATATTGGATTCAAACAAGGTTGTCCTTTTTCCCCTACCCTTTTTGGCATATACATTGACAAGTTAGAAGATTGTTTGGAAAAAGCAGTTTGTGTCAACCCTACTCTCACTGGTATAGTCATCAATCTTCTTCTTTATGTTGATGATATCATTCTTATGGAAAGGAGTCCCCATGGTCTTGAAAACCAACTAAGAATCCTCAAGGATTTTTGCTCCAATATGGGTATGACTATTAATACTGATAAGACTAAGGTCATGATTATTAAATCCAATAAAATAACTTATGATACTTTCGTTTATGACAACAACAAATTGGAGGAAGTGACTTCATACAAATATCTTGGAATTGATATTCACCACAAGCTCAACTGGAATTATAGCATTGAGAAAAGGATTATCGGGGGATGGAAAGATTATTATGGGCTTGAAAACAATTGTACTTCAGTCAGNTCGTTACACATGTTATTCTTTATGGATGTGAAGTCTGGGGCTGTAGTATCTCTTGTGAATCCTGGAGAAAGATAGAGAACATACAAAAGAATTTTATAACCTATAATCTCAAAATTAAAGGAAATACGCCCTATCCCATCCTCCTCTTAGAAACAAGCCTCTCCCCCATTGAGAGCACGGTTATGACTAGATACCTAGTGTATAAGAACAAGTTAAGCAACACGGAAGACAATAGGCTTCCTAAAATTGCTTCAAAATCGAGTCGTAACCACCATCGACTCAATCGAGGATGGCATAAAGATGCTCAATCTTGGATAAACTATTGGGGAATCATGGAAGACACCATTTGCAGAATAAAGATACTATTCAAAATATCATCAAATCAAAATTTAAGGAGAAAATGTGGTGTGATAAAGAGTTAGAGGAAAAAATAAAGTTAAGGTGTTATAAGTATGTAATCAATCCTAATCTAGAAGATCAAAATTATCTATCTGTTTTGACGAGTGTAAAGAAAAAAAAAAGCATTGTTAAGATAAGAACAAATTCTCATGAGATCCATAGTGAAATTGGGTGTTGGTCAATTCCTAAAATGTCATGCGATGAAAGAGCATGTCACCTTTCTGACACTCGGAAAGTTGAAGATGAAAAACACTTTCTCTTAGATTGTCGAGCCTATAGCGAGATTAGATCTCATTTTCAAAATATGTGTCACACTACCAACCTTCCTAACCTCTTAACTTAACAAAACTATTGTGATCTTGGAAAGCTTCTCTTAATGCTTTTCGAGCACATAAACAAATTTCTAAAGAATCACAAGCAATCATTTACCCTCTTAAGGTCCGATAGACCAATTCAATCTTAGTGGACGTTAATCATCATCATCATCATCATGACATAACTAAAGATATCACATTATAATGGCTAAAAATAATAGTATGATAGGCAAGAATAAAGGTAAGCATTGATGTTATTAATGCTAAAGAAAAAGAATTCTTCTTTAAGGTAATATTTCACTTTATTTTTTAATTAAAAATATTTTTCCCAAATGTTTTGGGTTAGAGTGGAGTAATGTTGTTGAACTTTTTAAAAAAGAATTGAAATTTATTTAAAGTTTATTGTATTTCCATAAAATTAAAATTATGATTAGATATTTAGATTGAATAAATATAAACTCTTTGATATTGTATTTAATATGAGTTATAGTGTTTAGTATGAACAAGGGTTGCATGGCAACATAGTCCTTGCCGAGTTAGTTGGGAAATACATGTTGAACAATGAAACTTAATATAACTAAATGCACAAATAATGAATTTTTTTTGTCAAAAGATAATAATTGAGGGTTGTTTGTTATTCAAAATGTATAATGAACCGATGAATGGAACTATAATATTCATAAATATAATATAAACATAATAAATATATTATAAATATAATAATAAATAATGTATTAGATAATAAATATAATATAAATATAATAATGCATAATAATAAATACATAGTAAAATTTTTAATATTTAGATGTGGTGATTGATGAAATTAATTGATTATGTAATTAATTCTACATATTGAAAGACGTGAAGGGAGCAATAACACTTCAATTATATCTACCAATTAGAAATGTGAAACACATATTTTTATTATATCCAAAAATATGTATTTGTTTTCCTATGTTAAACATTACATTGCATACACAAATTTATAAGGCAAATTAATGTCACATCGAAAGCAAATTGCTATAGTCCCATGGATAATAGTCATCATAAACTTAAAAGAAAATGAAAATGGGTTATAGACTGTAAAATTTAATTAAGTGTTAAAAAATAAAATAACAATCGGATTAATAATCAATATATTAAATTTTATATTTATAGGAAATTTAAAGATAACATTTAATATGAAAATGGAATGGAATGGAATGATTAAAAAAGGAAATTGAAATATTATAAATATTAATTTCAATGTGTAAAATTATTTTTCTAACATTATGAGTTTAAAGAATAAAATGAATAATATCAAAATAAGGATTAATGATAATGATTTCCATAATGAAATTGGGAGAAATTCAAAAACACAATAAAATGAATTAATTGGTAAAATGTGTGAAACAAATCATTTCCTTTTTAAGCCGTCCTACTTTTAATTAAACAAGTGGAGTTTTCGAGCAACAAGTCTCTGCCAAGAAGGCGGAAAGTGTGTGCCACGTCAAATCTGAAAGTATAGAAACTTAGAAACTTGGTCGTTGTTGAGGCTATCCATTTTGCAAAATACTCAGTTGTCGTGATTAGAATCTTATGGCCATCTGGAGATACTGGGTTGATTTCGTTGATTATGTCAAGTCCCCGGATACAAAATAGCCAAGGGAAAGAAATGGGTTTAAGTTCTTGGGATGGGATATGAATGAGATCGGCATGCTTTTGGCGAGCTTGAAAATGCTTAGTGTATTTGTGAGAATCAACCTCCATGGTGGGCCAATAGTATCCCATTCAAAGTAATCACTCAAAGTAATCGCTTGGCCACTTAAGTGTCTACCACAAGTGTCTTCATAAGCTTCTTTAAGCGTTCTCTGATAGAGCCGGTCAAGGCCTCTCAATAGCATCCCTTCAAATGAATGTCTATAAAGGATGCCCATAGTGAGAACATACCTAACTACCTTAGTATTGATACTAATTCGCTTGTTCCTAGAAAGTTATTGACAATATCGCATATTATTCAGGTTTTGGGCTGTTGAAAGAGATCATGTGCCCATATTTTACATTGCCTATTCCTTGACCTCTCTTACATCGATATGCTCAAGGCAAGGGAATTTAACTCGTATACCATTGAAGTTATGGTCGTGCACACTTCCCATGTGCATGTTCAATTGGACTATTTCGCAAGGCTTGACCTGTATTAAATAGATTGAGTGTGTTCAAGTAGTTTCTAAATGTTGGGTTGAATCCTTGTTTGGTAATTAACTGATTCGATAAGAATTTCAAGGGCAATTTGTAGTGATTGTGTTATTTGTACTTTGTAAAAAAATTGTTATGAATATAAAATTGTTTGTATCTATTTTGATTGTAATATGATTTTTTTGGGCAAAACTACAAACTTAAGAAATCATACTTCACATTAATGTAATGTTACATTTATGTATCAAAAGAGAGCATTTCGTTGTCCAAATAAAAAACAAAGTTTGAAGATATATTTAGTTATATAGTTACTAGTTAGGTAGTCTCACAACATCAAAGATAATGGTGTTTAACAGTCTTTGACTTTTTTTCCCAAAAGAAATTGCTCAATTTTATATAGGTATAAAATCATTTACAATGCGTTGTATACAGCCAACGCCAGAATGTAACTGGACCAATACAGTCCTGATCAAATGTCAACAATGAATGTGTACGCCTGGCGAGCATGTGAAGAACATTGTAACCGGAAGACGACCCATCCAAACAGAGAAAAACGTGGTCACTGGTGCTAGAATTGTGCAAAATACAGCCATCTAACTCAGAACTTGTACTTGTCATATGCACGACCCGAGAAGAAATGCAGAAATCTCGGCCCGAGAATCCAGCCATCTACACACAGACCCGAGGAGGGAGTCCTGGTATCAATGATTGATCCACCTCAAACAGAGCCTTCTGAAAGACAGTCGATGCCCAGGATCGAGCAGTCTCCCTAGTGCAAATGTTGCCACGACTTAAACAGAGCAAAAAACTCCCCAGTGCCCAGAGGCGAAACATCTCCCTAATCTTCAAAAAGGAGCATGGACAGGAGCAAATGGGGAGTCAAATTCCCAGAGAAGGGATCGGGAGCATCGAATAAGTTGATTGACCTTCGAAGAGATTGAAGAAAGAAGTTGGACTCTCCAGTCCTCTGACACAATGATGGATGGAGAGTCTGCCCACAATTTGACTAAGGGCTCTCTTGGAAAGTTCATCCGCTTCAGAGTTGAAGGATCTGGGGAGGTGGTGGAAGGAGATGGCTGAGAAGGAGCGAGCCAGGCGGAGAGTTTTGTGTTTCCAACCTTCAACATGGATGGAACGAAGACTGCAAGAACCATTTATCCAGTCTATTATAACTTTTGAATCACCAAAGACCTTCAGGTGGTCGAGGGACCAAAAGGAAGCCAGCAAAAGGGTAGTCCATAAGCCAAGAAGCTCTGCTTTGGTTTTCGAACCCCTTCCACAACAAAGAGACCATTTTGTAATCCTCTCCGGGTGTGATTTAAAAAATCCTCCAGCTCCACAGCAAAATCCGGAAGACAATGCAGCTCCATCAAAAAAAGTTATTGTGTGGCCTGCCGGTAAGTGAAAATCAACCTCTTTGTGAAGATGTGCCATGGCTGTAGGCCTCTGCCAGTGAAAAGAGGCTTGTGATCTAAGGCAGGCCGCCCGGAAAGAAGGGGGAACATCCTCAAAGAGCGCCCTGTTCCTCTCAAGCCAAATGTGCCAGCAGATTTGTATTGCCAAAGAAGGAGGAGCAGCTTGTACAGTGAACCAGGAGTGAAAGCAATCAGTAAAAGTAGCGCCTGTCCAGTAGAAAGAGAGGGAGAAGTGTTGCAGTAAATGCTTCCAGATGTTTTGGGCAAAAGTACAGTGAACGAACATGTGGTGTATGTTCTCCGAGGCATTCCTACAAAGAATACAAATCCCTGGACCATGCCGACCTTTTCTAAGGAGGTTCTCCCAGGTGAGGAGTTTGTCATGAACTCCCAGCCAAAAAAATAATTTTAGTTTTAGGGGAAGCTGCCAAGACCAAATACGAGTGAGCCAAAAAGTCTGTGTGTCGATCACCCTATCACTGAGGAGCGCAGCATAGACATTTTTTGCTTGTACATCCCCCTTACCATCACCCCCTGTCCAGATTAAGGAGTCTCGTGCATCAGTGAGGGAGAGGCCCGTGCTTTTTAAGGCTGCAGTGTAAGAGTCTAACTCCAAAGCTGTGGGTCCGTTGAGGGCCAAATCACTACTGTGCAGCGAATTGTCATGAAGGAAACTGTTGTGGCTTTCTTTTTTTAACTGTGCAAGGGAGGAGATATTAAGAGACAGCAGAAGAGATCTGAGCTGTAGGGACAGAATCGAACGATCATCAAGGCCAATAATTTTGTCTCTTCCCAACTTAATATCTGAACCCGATCCCGGAGTCCATCGGAGCCAATGCAGAATAACCTGTGAGGAAGACACCAGTCCCTTCCAGAAGGGAGAAGCCCAGCTTTGTAAGAGATGAGGTTTTCGAAGCCAATAGGAGAGTGATACATCACCTATATATTTGTCCTGAATAATCTGGTGCCATATATTATCGATGGAAAGCGCTCTCCAAAAGGAGCAAGCCAGTAAGGCCTTGTTGAAAATGCCGAGATGCTTTAGTCCCCATCCTCCCTCCCTTTTAGGCCTGGAGAGCGTCTGCCAACTACAAAGGTGAAAACGCCTCTTGCCTACCAAATCGTTCCACAAGAAATTGAAAGATAATCTGCGGAGCAAAGTTAGGATGTTTGACGAGATCCTTTCCAGATGCATCCAATAAACCGCCAGACTTTGAAGAACCGACTTGACCAGGATGAGTCGTCCACCCAGGGACAGCCATTTATTGCACCATAAACCAATTTTCCGTTCAAAGGAAGACACTAGCCATGTCCAGTCCATAGACGTGGATACTCCCCGTTTGAGATGATACCCCAGATATCTGAAACCAAGGGAAAGGTCAAAAAAAGTGTAGGGGAAAAGACATTTGAGTGAAGTGAGATCAGCCTCTAACATGCCCCAGTGATGGACCGAGGATTTTGTGGGATTTATAATCAGCCCCGATGCATTGCAGAAGCGCTGGAGAGTATCCAATAAAGATGTCCATTCCGGTTCATTCGCATTGGAAAAAAGTAGTATGTCATCCACGAACATTAGATGGATGATGCTGAGGCGAGATGTGACCTGTATACCAGAAATACGAAGTTCTGTGACAGATTTGTTGAGTAGAAGACTCAGCCCTTCCAGCACTAGTATAAAGAGATAGGGGGATAGGGGGCATCCCTGGCGGAGCCCCCTTTCACTTTTGAAGAATCTGGAAGCCTCCCCATTGATCAGCACTGAAAGATTAGCACTGGATACACAGGACATTATCCAATCCGTGAAGCTGATCCCAAAACCAACCGAGAGGAGGATAATTCTGAGAAAATCCCAGTCAACCATGTCAAACGCCTTTTTGAGATCAATTTTCATGATTAGCGCCTTTTGGTTTCTTCTGAAGATGCTATGGACGCACTCATGTGCCACTCCGATGGCATCATGTGACTTATCCCTATAGACATCTAAGACAAACCATGCCCTAATAATTGGTTAATAAGAAAAACAAACATCCCATTTATTTTTTATTATCTATAAGTGGTTCTAAGAAAACTCCAACAAGTCTGTGAGATTTTTTTTTTATCTATAAGTGGTTTCAACCCGATGAGGGTTTCCCTAGGCAAAAAAGTGTGTATGCAGTAACCTGTTTTCACAGACACAGACACATTTTAAATTTTTTGTTGTGTGAGCAAAACGATCACATGATTTACTATCTTTAATCATGATTCTAAACAACATCACCATATTCATGTTTTTTTTATTGTTGTGGGGAACGTCTTGGAACGTTCAAAATAAGGGATCAATGGGTAATGTTTTATAGATGAGTTTGTTGATAAGAGTTTGTCTTATACTAACAACTAACAATATTGACATTTAATTTATTTTAGTGTCAATGTGGTAAGGGGAAAGGCGTAGTGGTATGTTGTTGTCTATTATACAATGCAAACATCTAATTTCTTATATCACCAAATTCGATTCCAAGAAATTTACTGAGCCTAATATAAAGACTAATTAAATCAGGTAGCTTAGTTGAGACTAATTAGATTACCCCCGCTTCGCTTGAATCTAGGGATAATGGATTGCGGTTTAATTACCCCCGCTTTGTTTAAATTTTTTTTCCATAAAATTGCGGTTTCAAATTTCCAAAAAATTGGATGATAGTACATTCACAGAAAACAAAGGAAACACCGCACAGGTAATTTTTTATTTATTAAATTGCAGTTTACAATGGTCAATTTGAAACTTTATAAAGTAAACAATGTTAATATATGAACTTATATTAAATTGCAACATGTAACTTTATAAAGTAAACCATGAATGCAATGTGTCACTATGGTTGACATTTGTTATTACTGACTACTCTAGGTGCCTTGTAGCTTTTACAGGTTACAGGGACGGTTACCTCCACCAACTTGACTGCAAATAACATCGAAGCCTCATGGATTTACTCCTTAAACAGAGGAGAGTGAGCTACTACAACAATGAACGTAAGCTATATAGATATCAAAAACTAGTCTGTGGTCTCATTCTAGGTACGCAATGGATGCATAGAGATGTACTTGCTAGATTGGTACCATTGTGAAATTGTTCTTAATATGGCATATCTTCTTTCTGCATCCATTTTGAAAGGAAAAAGTGACAGAAGGGGACCTTGAAGAACTTTCCTTTCTTTCTTAATAGCAAAAAGAAAACCAAGGTGGAGCTGTGAAGTTGTTCTTAATATGGCATCTCTTCTTTCTGCAACCAGGCCAGGATTCACTACCTTAGCCAAACACTACAACTCGTACAAGTGTTCCCATAAGAGGTTTTCCACGAACCTCGTATTGCTCATGAGTTGGCTGCATCCCTTGTTTAGCAGATGCAGTTGAACATTCTGCAAGTGAATAGTGTTGTGTGCATGTTGTTGATTGGAACATGAAATAAATTGATCAAATGTTAAAAAAGTCAACCTTCGAACCTTTGAAAGCTTCAGAAATTAAGGAACCCCACTTCCCTGTAAGGTGTATAAAGATGGAGTCAGGTAGGCAACAAACTCTTCCTTCCATTGAATTTCTTGTTTTTAAAGATCTTACACTTGTTTTTAGTTGGGCTCCAAGCACCATTTATTATTATTTGAATGTCAAGATTGATAATTATTTAGAACATCATATATTACTAAATAAATGATAAATGTTTGTTTTAATTCTAACGAAAACTATTTAACGGATTTTATTAGATTAATTTTCCTAGCCAATTCGAATCGTGGAATGGAGGATATGGAAAATTTACTCCCCAATGATAGAGTTTCAGCCAATTTCGATTTTTTTTAAACGTGCCCAACGTAGAGTTTTAACTGCTACCACAAGATGGAAATTTGATTAACTTTCATGTAGATGCTAACCAGATAACCCATTAGTTAATGACAGAAATAATAATCCAATATGTTGAAACAACAATTTTTTAGACACCAATGATACTGAGGAATCTGTGTCCTCGAACACATGTTTGCTTAATTTAAAAGTAGGGTTAAAATTGAAAAATACAATTTTAAATAATTAACAGCTTGATATTCTCCTTAATACAAGAAAATATGATGCAAAGTCTCCACCGTTGTAATTTTCTCTAGTTCGCATCCTTGGGTGCACAAGGGGATTAAACACATGAGCCACCACTCGCTCAAACTTCCATTAAAAATGCAGAGCCAAAAAACCCTACGATGAGATATATGATTAGTACATAAATCGGTACATTCTATTTGCATATCTACATCTTTTTATATTAGGATACCTCATAATATGTTCGGATGTCTTCTATTTGATCTGTGTTGTGTCTGATCTAGTTCTTGGAAGAGTGTAGAATCCTAATTTTTCGGTACTTCGAAGAAGGCAGAATCATAATTTGGCGGTGTGTGGACCACCCATCAAATGAAGAAATTGAATGAATGAAGAAACTGGCCCCAGCTGAATGAAGAAATCGTCATAGCAACGACATATAAAATGTGAGCAGTGTGCGGACCACCCAACAAATGAATAAATTGGCACAATAGATCACCGAGAAATTAACCAACAATTGAAGAATGAAGAAAGCATGGCTGAGTAGAAATCGTCGAGAGCGACCAACCTTAAGAAAGAAAAGAGAAGGGTTGGTTACCCTTGTCTGGTGACACGTTGAACAATGATGTCTTGTGTGTCATGAAGACGACTTTGTACATATAATCAAAATAGCTATGCAATAAATATTGTAGGTAATATGTCATAAACATTGGGAAGAAGCCTAACATAACATTAAATGTTAGGAACTGATGTCTAGACATCAGGTCTAGCATTAATCTCGAAAGTCCAAAACTCTTTGAAACCTCTCTCAACAATGTGAAATTTATTCTAAGTTTACCTCGAAATGAGACCAAATAAAACCTTAAAGTAAAAATTTAGAGATAAAATAAAACTTGAGCTAAAAAATTATATGGATTGATAAAAACTTTGGTTAAAAACTTTGTTTACATTGATTTGTGTCACAGATTTGAAAACCAATTACTATTAGTCCCATCAACTCGAATGGCATGGACTAATAAGACACAACTTTATTCATTTACTCTTAGGTTCTCTTCTTTAAAAAAAATCTTAATGATATTGAAACTCTCATTTTCATTATGTTTAAATATATAAAAGTCCACATTTTGGAAAGTGTTTAGTCTAATTCCCATTTTTTATTTTAATGATAAAATCTTATTAAACTTAAAAATAGTAAACATTATCATAATATATTTAAATATGTATGATATATGACTATATTTTATTTGAAGTTAATTTAAATTTTAACTTTATCTTATTTCAAGTTTTTAAAACATATTTTAATTAAATTTTATTTATTAATCATTTTAATTAGCACAAACTAAATTAGGTATAATATTGTTATTCAATCAAATTTGTAAGTATTAATAACTTGTAATAATTTAATTAAATTAGGTATAATATTGTTATTCAATCAAATTTGTAAGTATTAATAACTTGTAATAATTTAATTAAAATAAAATAAATTAGGTATAATATTTATTCTTGTGAGATAATTAATTTTAAAATTTTAAATTGTATATTGAATATTGATGTGTTAATGAGATTAACAAAGTTTTGAGTCAAACTCTTTGTGGTTTTGGAGAGCGATACCTCTGTGGTTTTGATCTCATATCTTTCTCTGGTTTTGAGAGTGATATTCTTTGCAGTTTTGAGCATACTATATGTGGTTTTGAGAGCGATACCTCTGCGGTTTTGAGCATATATCTCTATGTGGTTTTGAGAGCGATACCTCTGCGGTTTTGAGCATATATCTCTATGTGGTTTTGAGAGCGATACCTCTGCGGTTTTGAGCATATATCTCTATGTGGTTTTGAGAGCGATACTCTCTGTGGTTTTGAGCATATTGTCTACTTGTATTCATGGACTAGGTAGCAGTGTCGTGGATTGTGTGATATCTGATATCCCCATTTCTAGCCAAATAGTAACTTTTGACCATTTAAATGACCATGAACCTATCTCCGATCATAGACCTTTAACCTTAACTCTAAAATTTTCCATGCACAAGAACGCCATTGAATTTTTTTTTATTAATCAAAGGCATCTCTTTGACAAAATTAAAGTTGATCTTTTCTTAAAGGATTTAGATAGGGAATTACATCTTCTAACTTATAAAGACAACATTGAAGACCTCTATCATAATTTTACAACTACCCTTTCCACTTCTATTAGCAAGTTATCTTTTGAGGTGGCTTGTAAAAAGAATAATAAAACAACCAACCCTTGGTATGATAAATAATGTAAAATTTATAGGAAAGCAATTAAGGATGATTCTAATGAGTCCTTAAAACTCGATAAGATCAATACGTACAAATACCTAAATAAAAGGAAAAAAAGGTACTATATCAACAAAAGGAAAGAGCAGATTTCACAATTATCTAAGCTTGATCCTAGGAAGTTCTGGAGGAAAATTCTAATCCACAATATTAAAGAAAATAATATGATCCCCTTAAGGGATTGGAATTCCTACCTTAAAAGTATTTACGAGTTCCCTAATGCCATGGAACCCATTCTTATTCTCCCTACAGAGGATGAAGTTTTTTCTTTGGATGACATAGAGTTCGTAGATAAGCGGCTTGCAAATGGGAAAGCTAAGGACATTGAAGGCTACCAAGCTAAAAAATTTAAAATCAGAGAGCCTATCCTCATCCTTCACATACACAAGCTCTTCATTTTAGTTGTTAAGCAGGGCTTCCCTAAACCCTAGACGCAAAGCCTCATTGTTCCTATTTTTAAAAATGGGGATAGAAACATTCCCTCTAATTATAGGACCATTATGATTTTCCCGATTTTAGTCAAGCTATATAGAATTATTTTGGAAATAAAGATTAGCTTATGGCTAGAAAGTCATGGTAAAAGAGCTAAAGGCTAGGACAGATTTAGGAGATATCATTCAATTATAGACCATCTTGTTACCTTTAGGATCATCGCAGAGAAGTTCCATAATACTAAAACCAATATTTTTGTTGTTTTGTTGACTTTAGAAAAACTTTTGACACGGGTCCCAGGAAAAAACTTTGGGATAGGTTGGAAGAGATAAAAGTGTCTTTTAGGTTGAGGATTGTTGCAATAAGATTGTATGAGAATGTTATTTCCAATTTTAAGAACATTGAGGGCTTCTCGAAAGAAATCAACTGCAATATTGGAGTCAAACAAGGATGTCCCTTGTCTGCTACCCTTTTTGGCATTTTCATTGACAAGCTAGAATATTGTTTGGAAGAAGTCGGTTGTGTTGGCCCTACTTTCACTGGTATAATCATCAATCTTCTTCATTATGTTGATGATATCGTTCTTATGGCGAGGAGTCCCCACGATCTTGGAAAACAACTAAGAATCCTCAAGGATTTCTATTCCAATATGGGTATGATTGTTAATACTAATAAGACTAAAGTCATGATCATTAAATACAATAAGATCACTTATGATACCTTCGTAACAACAACTTGGAGGAAGTGACTTCATAAAAATATCTTGGACTCGATATTGATCACAAGCTCAATTGGAATTGTAGCATTGAGAAAAAGATAATTGGAGGATGGAAAGCTTATTATGGGCTTGAAAACAATTGTAAATCAATCGATCTTTGGATATGGGATAAGAAGAAACTCCTCTTTGAGACTTTGGTTATGCTTATCATTCTCTATGGATGTGAAGTTTGGGGATGCAATATCTCTCGAGAACCTTGGAGAAATATAGAGCAAATCCAAAAGAATTTTATAACCTATAATCTCAAAATTAAAGGAAATATGCCCTATCATATCCTATCCTCCTCTTAGAGACGAGCCTTTCCCCCATTGAGAGCATGGCTATGACTAGATACCTATTGTATAATAACAAGTTAAACAACATGGAAGACAAGAGGCTTCCTAAAATTGCTTCAAATTCCAGTTGTAACCACCTTAGACCCAAGCAGGGATGGCATAAGTATGTCCAATCTTGGCTAAGCCATTGGGGAATCATGGAAGAGACCATTTTGTAGAATAAGGATACTATTAAAAATATTATTAAATCAAAATTTAAGGAGAAAATGTGGTGTGATAAAGAGTTAGAGGAAAAATGAAAATTAAGGTATTATAAGGAGGTAATCAACCCTAATCTAGAAGATCAAAATTTTCTCTATGTTTTGACAAGTGTAAAGAAAAAAAAAAAAGCAATGTTAAGATAAGAACAAATTCTCATGAGCTCCATTGTGAAACTCGACGTTGGTCAATTCCTAAAACACCATGGGATGAAAGAGTGTGTCACCTTTGTGACATTAAGAGGGTTGAATATGAAAAGTACTTCCTCTTAGATTGTCCAGCCTATATCCAGATCATATCTCAATTTTAAAATATTTGTCACACTACCAACCTTCCTAACCTTTCAATTCAACAAAACTATAATTATATTGGAAAGCTTCTCTTAATGTTTTTCGAGCACAAACAAAATTATAAAGAATTGCAAGTAAATCCCTTACACTCTTAAGATCTGATAGACCAATTTGATCCTAGTGGACATTAATCATCGTCATCATAATTTGATTTTGATTTAATTATTTTAAATCAAATTGAATTGGAAAGTCTTTA